>JANHFT010003617.1:33159-46710 GCA_032467955.1 Pseudoxenodon macrops | reverse complement strand
TAAATAAATACATACATACATACATACATACATACATACATACATACATACATACATACATACATACATACATACAAAATTATGCATGTATCCACAAATACTATATGAGACGGAGAAGCAACATAATCCTGTTTGGATGTATACATGTACATGCAAGAGAAACGAATCTTGCAAGTTTACCAGATGGATGGCATAGGGAACAAAGCTGTTACAGAATCTAGAAGTCCTGCTAGAAATACTTTGAAACCTCCTCCCAGAGGGGAACAACAGAAACAGACCATGAAGTGGATGTGTGGGGTCTCTACCAATGCTTTGAACTCCAAGCACATACTGTATTTTTCGGAATATAAGATACACTTTTTTCCTTCCTAAAAGAGGCTGAAAACTTTGGTGCGCCTTATACTCCGAATGTAGCCCCGCCCACCAGATGGCCCCTACCCTTGGACTCTGCGCCTCCTCTTCCTGGCTGCAGAGATTTCCACCAACAATGGCTTGTGTTTTTGGCCTCTGCGCATTGCGTTTTCAGCCTCCAAACGCTCGACACATGGTGCCCAAAATGGCTACCGGGAACAACTGCTGCCTTCTCTTAGCCCTTCCATGCTTTGCCTGCTTTAGTCACTGGAGCTCCCTGCAAGGATCAGCTGTGCTTTTGAAGCTATTTTTCAGCCCCAACATGAGCTAAGCCATCTTCCGTGCTTTGCTTGCTTTTCTAATTGCTGCTTCCTCCGACGATCAGCTGTGCTTTAGAAACACAGCCCCAACAAGCCCTAACCTCAAACCAATGAGCAAATTAATGTGCTGAAGCTGACCAGGCTAAGGACTAGTCAGGGGAATATCTGGTAGGCAGAATTTCTCCGCCCCCCTATTTTCCTCCACAAAAACTAAGGTGCATCTTATACTCGGTGCATCTTATATTCTGAAAAATACGGTAGCACTTATAAGTCAGGGTTGTCATTATACAAATAAGCTACCATTCTGGGGACAGTTCTAGGCTATGGATGAAATTCAGAGAAATTAAAAATGTCTGAGATAATTAAATTATACTTTATTCAATCTATAGAAATCATATGTACATCTCTGTGCATTTATATTTAGTGAAATGGGCTATTAACATTGATCAAGAACAACATTCAGGAACTGATCTCATTTTAAATGGCTGATATTTTTCCCTGCAGGTGGAGATTTAAAGGATCCAGAAAATAATGGCCTGACTTATTCCTGATGATGTTACCTAGTTGGGTATAAGATGTTTGTAAGTAAATAATCAAGTCGGAAAGTACCAAGAACTCCAGAGTTCATCCCTGACCTACAGATACCTTCTTCTAAATCGCATGATTTGAAGGGGGGGAAATCTAAAACTTGGTCAATTCAATTAAGACAACTTTCTGAGTTGGGACCAGAAAAAAAATGACAAAGGCTACTGGTTGGTAAACCTGTCCATGTGATTTAAAAGCTCATGTCAAAACTGCAAATGTTCTAGTCTTTTCTGAAAATGGTCACTAAAACTCCTAGCATAACTTTAAAAAAGAAAAACCCACCTGATTTATAGTCTAGGCAGAATAGACGTTGCTCAGTTGCAATGTTCTTATAAAACCCTTCCTCTTGGACTCAAGTATGATAACTAACCAGTGTAAGCATTGAAACACTTAAAAAGGGCTAATTAGCTATTTGATATACTTGACAGGCCCAAGATGAATGCAAGCCTAGAAGGAAAGACTGCAAATATGATATTCCTGATTTTGTTATTGTCCAACATTTTAATTAATTTCTTATTCTATCTGTATAGTTAGAGTTTAAAGAGTTCCTAAAAAGATATACTAATAACAGGTCCATGGTGTTATTTCAACTAATCAGTAACACTGCAGGGTGCTGAAAATTACACAGCAGTTCTTAGATATGCTCAAACCACCTAAGAAGAATTACTTTTGCTGTAGCTGGCCTTAATTTATTGGCAGAGCTGGGGAAAAAAGACATGTGACTTGACTTGACTTGAAGGATGTATTTCTCAGAAAAATTATCTTTCTGGTATTTCCTGTATGTTTGAGATGGTACAGAAGAGATATCAAGTCTTCTGAATGAAATGCGCATATATTCCTCTGAACAAAGCTAAAGGTGTCAGATCTATTAACTGGTGTTGGAAAATAGAAAATAGAACTGCACCTATCTATTCATTTGTAATAGTCCTATATTATGTATCTGTATCTGAAGTGAACAGCTTCAGATTATCAATTTCTATCATAAGAAAATTCTTATATAGAGATCACCTTGAGATCATGCTTTATTAATAGTAAAATAACAATGCTCCTTTTTAACCAGAACTGAAACAAAGCAGAATTATTAGGTCAACATTGAATGTGTTGTGCTTCTTCTAGCTTGATGCTAGGCACTAAGGACTTTAACTCAAGGAATAAATATGGCTGGAAATCAATTTCAGTAGCAGGTGCCATGTAAATAGCTTGCAGGGATTTTCTCTCAAAGCACTATTTCTTGACATAGAGAAAGAACATGTTTTTTTGCATGTTGGTCAGATAATTGCACTGATTCCACAATGCTTAATTATTAGTTGTAGTAGCATTGACTGTTGCCATGATAGTAATATTATTTATTATCACAGTAACAAATAATACTATTGATCATCACAATCATCATATGTATGGCGATTATGAAGATCAATATTATTTTGTTCCAATGGTAGCTACAAAAACCAATGAGTAGGAAAGAGCAAGGAGTCCAGGAATAGGGTCACTTTAGCAATAATTGTTCATTGACAATATCAACCTGTGTATAGTCCATAATTACATCTTGAGGCTGCAGTATCTGCTTAATTTTGGTTTTCTTACTTTTTTTCCTCTACCACCCTTTTTGTGTAACAATTTGTCTGATTAAGATTTCTAGAGAACAAAAAACTTGCATATCATTTTTATTGATACAATAAAGGCATAACCTTTTTTTTCTTTTTTGCACTGAGTCTGTTTCAGTCCAGTAGATTAATGTTTGTAGAGATTTCAGTAGTTTGGCTTCTTACTGTCCAAGTACTAAAAAGTGAATTAAGAAAAAAGATTGATCACTCTTGTGCTTCAGTATAAAGGGCTCACATGAATTTGAGTATTTCAATCATTTTATATCCTTCAAAAGAGGAAGGAAGGAAGGAAGGAATAAGAAAGGAAGGAAAGAAGGAAAGGAAGGAATAAGAAAGGAAGGAAAGAAGAAAGAAGGAAAGGAAGGAAGGAAGAAGGAAAGGAAGAAATAAGAAAGGAAGGAAATAAAGAAGGAAAGGAACGAATAAGAAAGGGAGGGAGGAAAGAAGGAAAAAGGAAAGAAAGGAGGAAGGAAGGAGGATAGAAATAAAGAAGGAAGAAGAAAGGAAGAAAGGAAAGAAGAGGGAAAGAAGAAAGAAAGAAAGGAAAAAGAAAAGGAAAGAAGAAAAATGAAATTTAAAGCTACAGGCAATTTACTTGATAACAAATTGATATTTGATGGACTGCTGACAGTCTCATTGTCAGGAGACTGCTGTTATAGTATCAGCCTGTGACTTTAAAACTTCACTAGGGAAAAAATCACAGCTTGGCATGCAGCAGGAGGACCTAGCCTTAGGCACAATCTGCCAATAACCAAGTCCCTGGGAAAACTGATTTGTGGCTTCTGATCACCTACTCCTAAGAGCCTTTGCTATTGACTAATTTTGGTTCATCTGGATGTAGATCTATCTTGGCTAACAAGAAAGCACTCAAGGTCTTCATTTAGCTATTGAACAGATTCTCTCGGGACGTGTGTGCAGCTGTCTTTACCTTTTTCCCAATCGACACATCAAAAGCTCTGGAATATATTTTCATTTTCAAAAAATGCGAATGGCAAGCAAGATAAACTTGCCAAACTCATCTCACAAAGTAGTGAATCATTACAGCTCCATGCCAGATGTAGCAAATAAATCATTTCTGGCCATGCAGATTACACACACAGTAAAAAAAATAAAAATCTTTAGATAGGAAAATCATTCTGCCACAATTACATATCATTCTGTACCAAAGGAAAAAAAGCCAACTTATATGAGATGCTTACTGTATAATGTTTAAATGTCTACTACAACAACATTGATTTCAGAGAAATATATCTGTTTATGTATTCCCCTGTACAAATTAGTAACCCCAGCACATAGCTTTCTAATTCATATGTTGGAGGAAATTGGCTTCTGCCCATTGTATCTATTGTGTGTGTGTGTGTGTGTGTATGTGTAATAGGGAAAAGAAGAAGAAGAAAAACATACATGCACAGTTTCATCATTTGAATGGAATTGTTCCAGTTCTACTTTTTGACTGTAAGAGCTAGTTTTATACTTTATGACATTTTGTGACCAGTGTAGTCGATATGATAAGAACACTGATCTGAAATGATTTTAGAGCAACTGCTGTTCATATAAAAAGCTCCAAACTATCTAGTGCAGCAATATATTAATTTAATACTTTTCCCTAGTTAAACACATGTGGGAAGAACACTGTAAGCAATGCAAAAGGAGTTTGCTATTCCCATATTTATGAAGTTACATTTCTTGGTTTCTGGTTTAGCCAAAACAAACTTTATATAATGAAGGTGGTAGAGAGGATTTGGAAACATTAGAAGCAGATGTGAATCCTTTCTCAGATTGGTCCCAGAACAAACGATCTCCCATTTGAAGTCTTGTGCCATTTTTAGAATTTTAACTAAGTATATCATGTTACACAAACAAGCAGCCACTGGACCTTTGCATCAAAATTGTCTTGTTGCTCTGAACTAGACTGAAATATGTGTTAGCATATTATGATGCATGTATTTATCTATATCCAGAATTGTTCAACATGTGTTGGATAGAAGAGATTTCTGACGTTTAACATTATTCACATTTATTTCAGTGTTACCTTTAATAGTATTGCATCTTTTATAATTGCATTCATAGATATTGTCAATATCTCATTAAAGGAATGGCATCTCTTGGGTTCAAGAAAATATGCATTTGAGTGAAAAGAGCAGCAATTTCCAGTCCAAGCCTATCACATTTCCCATCAAAAACACCTATTTTCTGAAACCATGCTGCTACCACGGATTCCTTCCATCCAAAAAAAGTGCCACTCCTTAATGGATCTGCTGATGATCTAGTATGTATCCACATCAGACCTAAAACATTTTTGGCTGTATTGGATTGATCCCTGTATAATTCTACTTGATAATCCAGTTTACCAAAAAAGAAAAGAAAAGAAAACTATATATATTTAAGATCAATCAAAATAATCTAATTTAAAAGTCTGTTCAAAAAGATTATTAATTTTTTTTTTACAAAGGACTCTGATTCTGTTTAAAAGCCTTGGTAACAAGTGGGTGGTTGCTGTGAAATCAGTGTGAAAAATCATTTTTTCACAGCAGACCTTTTTTGTTTGTATTTATTTATTGGCATTCTTATGCAGTGCGTAGTAGAAAAATGGATTTGATCATATGAGAAATAATTGGTCAAGTAAATGCAATCAGAATTTCCAATTATCCTTTTCAATATAATCTCATGGTGCTACCATTATGAGAAATTTTAAAAAATGAAGATTGTTTTTAATATGTACCATTAATATATACCATTGTGATGAAATCCAAAAGAGTGAATTCATGTATCCTTTCTGAAAAATGATGAGTTGAAGTAACTCAGAAAAAAAACACCTATTGCCTTACAATTTTGTGTCAGGACACTAATCTCACATTCCTGGGCTCAAATTTATTAAAAGCTGTTGTTTCTAACTTTATCCTCGAGTGACATGCTGCTGCTACTAGCAAATGAGCCTGCTCAGTCTTATTTACAATGAAGAAGCCCAGATTCTCTGTCGCAATTGGAATAAACTTATAATTTACTATAGAAGAGACTGATGTCATGGGATAAGAGATCCAATTAAAATCTGAATATTCAGATCAGTAGACTATCTCATGAAACAGTGATGAGTACTGGCTTATTTGTAAATTTATGTAAATGTAAATAATTACATTTACTTTCCATCATGGAGTTACACTTCTTCACAAAAGCCACTTCTCTTTTATCCCTGTTATTTCAGGAATGATACCACTGCACAATGGTCAGATTTCCCATTATCTTTTGCTGTGAGGATGAAAAGGCATGAGAATAAAAGTGAAGACACCCCCTTGTTTGATACAGAAGCGACGGTCTTACGCTTTGCTTACATTACAGCCAGTTTTCAACGTCTCTGGAAAACAAAACATCACAAACAGAGCAATTATTAATTCAATAAATCCAGCTGCTCTTGAGTGCCCCTGGGCAAAGGCAAAAGTTAAAAGCAACTGCTCATTGACGACATCTGTGACATGACCAGGGTAAGGTAGCTGCTTTAGCACATCATTCACCACTTTTAAGGCTGACTGCACTCAATTTCTTAGACAATCTACACACCATTTTCAGTTCTGTACCTCAATAATTTATCACAACAATACCTCAAGCATACAGATTGGGGAATGGAGTGGGCAGGGGGGGAGAAATGAAAGCAATTTACAGTACCAAGATGAAAGAAGTTAGACCCAGAGAGAAGACCTACTATGTAAATCATATCCACAACTTCAAGGAATGTTGACATAATATTCTGGAATTAATTTTTCCAACATTCCTACACAGGTCACACAAAGGTAAATCTAGTGTCTCGGATTCCCCCACTTTTCTTTCCAGGGCCTATAT
Organism: Pseudoxenodon macrops; assembly: GCA_032467955.1. Classification (NCBI taxonomy): domain Eukaryota; kingdom Metazoa; phylum Chordata; class Lepidosauria; order Squamata; family Pseudoxenodontidae; genus Pseudoxenodon; species Pseudoxenodon macrops. The sequence continues at coordinate 40,016 of JANHFT010003617.1, read as the reverse complement.
CTGGAGGTTTGTTTTTTTTATCAATATGTTTAAGAGGAAATTGATTCTGCCAACCTCTCTTTCTTGCATGGACAATAGAAACCTTATGTACAAATCTTTCTATTAAGAGTAAGAACAAATAGAAAGTCAACATTATTGAGCAGATGTTATCTTGCAAAATATTTGGGTCGGTTTCAATGTTTACCTATGCAGTGTGATACAAAAATGCAGTCAGCAGAAACATTTGACAGACTGTATAACAATAGACTTTAAAAAAAAAAAACCATGCCCTGAAATTCAAGTGATAATCAGTATTTCAGCAGATTACAAATATCAGAAAGAAACACAATGGTCAAGAAAATAAGAAATTTCACTCGGCAACTATTCTATTTTTTTCCTGTTTACCTTGATTTGGTGCAGATATATATGCAAACTTGCAGTTTAGCTGGATCCATTTGGATTCCAAAAGTAGCTCTAACTAAGCATAAGTTGCCAAAATCAAACAAGACAAGTACATATTTTCACGAGCTAGTATAATTGTAGGAATGGAGAATTGAATAGGTATTTCAGGAAGACATTTACCAGATATGGACTGATTTAAATTATTTTAATGCCCCATAGGCTACAGTTCCCAGGTGTTTCACAACTACTTTTCATAGATATTATATGAACTGGTGAACATAAATGGGTTAAGAATGTAGATAATGGAGTAACTACCATATTGAACCTGGGACAAAATTTATAACCTCAGGACTGGTATAATTTGCTCTGGTTTCAAAAAGAATTTTTTCTGATCCAATTTGTCTAGATCTAACTGGTGGTCCACGGGCCGGATGTGTCACATGCAGGCCACACCCACCCCAGCTCCGTGAAGGGAAAAAACATCACAATACATCACGTGACGGCAACATGACATGGTGAGTTTGACACCCGTGATCTAGAATTGTAGTCATCCGATTGTTTAGCGTGGCAAAAACACAAATGGTTATAACATGTTTGTTTATATCCAAATAGGATGCCATTTGCAAATCAGTTAGTCCTAAATGGGATAAAGTCTGTTCTATTTATGGAATTCTATGTAGTTATTTTCAGGCTACATTCATTTAAATAATTACTTTTTAAAAAATGCATCATCTTGTTAATTTGACGAAGAATGTGTTAAATTTACATTGACAGAGATTTCTGTAGTGGGAACGATATAAGGCAGGGGTCTCCAAACTTGGCAACTTTAAGACTTATGGACTTCTGGGAGTTGAAGTCCACAGGTCTTAAAGTTGCCATGGTTGGAGACCCCTGATATAAAGGTTATAACAATCCATGAGACAAGGGAAGAAATGTTCATAAAGAATTATCTGTTCTCAATAATGTAAAGATGATTTTCTTACAGTTACTGGGCAAGTACAGGGGATAAGTTCATTAGTCTTACTCTTTTTCATTATCTATTCCTGCTGAATGTGGAAACAATGGATATCCCTAGAGTAGCTGAAGAAGTCCCTGAATAATTAGCAAGAGGTCCAGATAAAATGAAGCTAATTTGAATTGCTCCCAGTTTGCCTGAGGCTGTAAAATCTGGATTTGGATGATTCACATCTGGATTTAGATTTCATCTGAAGCCGGTGCATAATCCCAATTAACTATCCTTCACCCCTCACACAAATATCACTCTTATGTAATAATGGAAATGAAAGATTTAAAACAAATGAGATTTCCTGTTTACATTTGAGAAATTAAAGGTTATCTAAAATATATGCTATACCATATAATTAAGAACATTGTCCAGGCAATTTCATATAGATCAGTGTAGCAATAAATAATCTCCCTAGTAGGATAAAAGGCAGGAATACCTCAATTCTAATTTTGTTGCTCTGTAGTTTTTCATCAGCCTTCTATCCTTCCGAGGTGGGTAAAATGAGGACCCAGATTGTTGGGGTAAATATGCTGACTCTATAAAACTGCTTATAGAGGGCTGTAAAGCGGTATATAAGTCTAAGTGCTATTGCTATATGTACTGTACCTTCTTCACTCGATTAGATAAGACAACAATCCCTAACTTGAACCAACCCCATGCAGGACATTAGAGATTTTATTACTACTGATTTCAATAATTTAGTGCTGTTTAAAGTTCCTAATGTACTGTGTTTGAGCACCTTTATCCTGTTCTATAATAAAATAAGAAAACCTGAAAAACTTAACTACCAAGTATTTTTTTTCTTAGCAAATGTCTCAAGAAAGAAGAATAAAATAGAATAGAATTCTTTATTGGCCAAGTGTGGACACACAAGGAATTTGTCTTTGGTGCATGTACTCTCAGTTTACATAAAAAGACAAGATACATTTGTCAAAAATGATAAGGTGCAACACGTAATGATAGTCATAGGGTACAAATAAGCAGTCAGGAAACAATATCAATAAGAAGTCGTAGGATACAAGCAATAAGTTACAGTCCTGCAGTCGTAAGTGGGAGAAAACGTCAAGGCTGTTTAAAGGAGAGTACAAGCAAGATTCAATAAAATTTTATTAATGTTATAGGGAAATGCTAATGACTTGTAGAAGAACTCTCTCTGTAAAATTTTATGAAACTATTGCTCCTGAACATAGCAAGATATTATTCAGAAGGATGGCATTAATAATCACTGGAAGGTTTTGAAATTACTAATGTGCTTTCATTCGTTGAAACCAAGGTTTGCTTGATAGGTAAGCTATAATAGCCACAAGATGAAGTAGTATCCATTAAAATTAAATTATCCAATCTGATTTAAGATCTGGATGACTTGTTATACAATTTGATCAAGAATGATACATAGGATACTGAAAAATATTAATTGAATCTCTATGTCACCCAAAACTGCAAAACTCCCAGCAGTTTACAAGAATAGAAAAGACATAAAAATCAAAACATTTCCAGCAAAGCCCTTGACAACCATTCATTTCCAATCCCAAGACAACAGTTTAGAAACTGAATAAATAATAACCTGAAACAATTAATACAATGGCTCCAATCATTCTCCAAAGACTTTTGTGAAAAGCTTAGTTTTCACTATTTTTTTTAATCACTATAAATTATAAATGATTAGAATATTGCCTTACTGCTGTTTTCCTTAAGCATCTGCAGAGGAATTACCGGTAACTATTTCTCAAATAGCTCGGCCAAATTTTATAATTTTAAAAACTAAATGAATAAGCACAGCAACTAGATGATGCATTGTGATCTTCTAAAATCTTTGTCCATATTCTTAAATTACACAAAATTTAAACATTTGTCATTGGATATAAAGCTAATAGTGGCATTCAGTATCAGTGTGAATGGTTTTTTCTTTCATTGAAACTTTCAACTACAAAAGTTCATATTGTTTCTGAGCCATTCATTAATTGAAACAGCATACCTTGATTTTATTAACCAGATGTGATCATAGTAAGGAATAAAATTTTACCACACACATTGTCACTGAATTGTAAATGAATTATTTGATTAAATTGACTACATTTTACATGTGTTTTAGCCATTGACCAAAGTTTTCCAGAGTAAAGAAATGTTTCTTAAAATTAACCCATAATGAATTAGATCTATATTGTATGCCAGGAATGAAAAATGACAGATGGGTAGTGTTACATTTCCCAAATAAATGATCCTATGAATTAAGACCACTTGGAAATATTTTTTCACTGTCCCAATATCCCTGGCCATTAATTTTAATCATATAACTGCTGATAGGAAGGAACTATAACTTACTGAAAAACAACATACTTTGCCATCTGAACATCCCAGTTTCACTTTTTGGCACTTCTATTTAAAAAATAAATTATGGAAGCGAATGCTTGAAACCCATTAAACTCACTGTCAGTAAGAGAAGACGTAGATTTGATGAACAAACATTTTATCCTGTGTAATATTCAAAAGGTACTTTTTGGCATTAAATCAATGATACAATTCCATTTGTGATCCTGAAATATTTTCTACTGTTTTTCAAGGTTAATCCACAGCATAATCAAACTATGAGGTCATTGTTCAACAAAAATGATTCTTGTGATGGATCTATTAAAATAAGTCTGGGAAATAGTTTGTAGCTTCTCTCACACACTTTATAATTCTGAATAGTATAACAATTTATGCTCCCATCCATAGAAATACCTGCAGTAATTTGTTAAAGGGCTTATAGATTATGAGGTTTTATGGATATTTCAGTGAAAAACTAACACCTGTCTCGCCTGTGACCGATAGTAGAAAAGAAATTTAGCTCCCTTGGTTTTCCTTTTGTAACTTGTCATTTGAAATCTATGTTATTAATTTGACAAAAGTACCATGCAATTTAGTATGAAATAGAATAAAGCATTTGTTTTTAAGGGATCAGCTTTTTCGTGAACTATTAACATTTACAAAGAGAAAAAGAATAACATTGGTGCAAGTGTCCAGAAAATTCAGTGACAACCATCCTCAGATAAATCGAATTGAGAAGTTCATGGATCCTATTCTTAAAGCGTACATACTTGCTCTTTTCCAGATGGGATATAAAGTAGAACATAATCTAAGTACAGCACGTATAAGATATTTCTCTCACCCCCAAAGGGCAGAAGACTGGACTAAAAGTATGCATACATCATCTGGCCATGTCACTTGCATGGGTCAATATTTTATAATTATGCTCAGAGAAGCTCTTTACTAAAAATGCACATAGTTACAAAGTGATTATTAATTGGAGTCCTAACCACTGAACCACCACAGCTACGTTTCAGGACTCACAGGACAAATAACCTCCAATTCAGTGCCATGCATGTCCTCCATTTCCTAGAGTCCTATTTCTTGATGCAGTCATGGTTTTGTTCTGCAGTATTGACTACGGTAAATATTTTCAAGTTAGACAAAAAAGTAAGAGAGAGAGAGAGAGAGAGAAAAAGAATGAGAAGTGATAGAAAGGGAAGAAAGCTGAAAAACCAAGAGGAAATACAGCTGGCACTAAGGAAAGCCCGCAAATCTATCTTGCTATTGGAAGAGCTCATCCTTAGTTTCTCAGCCTGGGAGCAAAACCTTTTATGAAAGTTGAATTAACATAAATATTCCCTTTTCATAGCCCCATTGGAACGTCACAAAGTGTGTATGATTATACTTATTAGAACAGGTAAGCTTCAAGGAAGAAGAAAAGATGATAGTCATGCTCTTTAAAAAAAAAAGGGCTATTAAGACCTGCCATTAGGGTAAGGAACCAAACCAAACCAAACAGAACACAGAATGTATTGGGCGAAATAACAAATCAACTAGAGGTCCAACTGCAAATATGGACATTAAGAAAACAATATTCTGAATGAAATGAAGCCGGTAAGAAATGCAAAGCATTCTACTCAGTAGTTTTAAAGGAATAGAATTGAAAAGAAATTATTAATTTTTATTCAGGATTAAATTTATGAGCCAAATTCTTGTTTATGGCCTACTTATATCTGCAAATTATTTAGTCCGTTATCATGACAAAATGCTTCATTGCTGGGAAAACCTCTAAATTGCTGAAAATGAGCAATGGATTACTGGAAACAATTCTTGTGCTTGGATTCATTCAAAGCCTATATTTATTATCTGGTCATAGAAATCAGTAGTTTTAGCACTTGAAAGAGAAGGCATTTCAAAAATGGAAGCCCATTCAAAAGCTAATCAGAAATTATTGGAGTCACTTTGATGAAATTTGTCAAGTTTAAAAGGCAAATGTACATTATGAACTGCTTTTAAAAGAAAAGATTCGTATTTCGATCACTTTTACGTGTTTATGACATATTAAGGCATAAGAATTATCTTTCTGGTTTAATTATTCCAGGAATGAACCTTACTCTGCTATTGAATGACATGGAAAGAAGATGAAAGAAACATAAGTTAACTTTGCTTGGGTATTGAAGGAACTTGAGTTTTATCATGTAAATAAATGAAGTGAAAATTTACTTTACCATTTTCTGGTAAACTCAACTGAATTACCGTACATAGAATTTACTTTTACATGTAAAAGTTTAAAATTGTATTGAAAAACTGTTGGATTAGGTAAGATTTTCTGTGCTTGAACTTTTAATATATCTTATTTGACATATTTAGGTTCCTGTGTTCTCATCTCTTTCAATTAACAATGACAACAAGCAAAAAAAGATTAAGATAATCCAAGAGACATACATATGCAAGAGGAAAGGCTTTATATAACTAAAGTGACCACAAAGTGTAATGTGATTACTCACATTCACTTTTGACTCATCACTTCTGAAGTATGACAATTGCATAAATCTTTCCCCTCTCCAATTAAAGTATTGACTCTTTTTCAGATTGAGAGAGAGGTGGGGGAGAGAGAAAGTTGAAAAGAGGTAAATGTGGCTTATAGATTAGCACAGTATATAATAAAAAAGAAAATGTCAGGACCTAGAGAATGACATAGTGTAGCAAAACAGAAAATTATTTGACAAAACCAGTATATCAATCTGATTCTCCATGCTATCAAAACTTGGCAATGTAAATTATTGTATGTAGCTGAAAGCTACACCAGGCCATATTTCATTGAGGGCCATGTCATACTATCCAATATTACCCCTTCTGCATTATTTTTTTAAATCTAACTTGCTTAACAAAGCTACTTATATCTGAAGGTATTTTCATTTGGACAGAGAGTGACACATATGGTTAATTTTTTCAATATCATAAGGCTAAAGGATCTACGAGAGTTGAGAGAGAGAGAGACATACAGAGTGATACACAGAGGGGTGAGAGAGACAGAAGAGACACACACAGTGATACATAGAGAGAGGGGAAGATAGGGAGATGGGGAAAGAGATACAAATGGAAAGAGAGACAGTGTGTGTGCGTCTCTCTCTCTCTCTCTCTCTCTCTCTCTCTCTCTCTCTCTCTCTCTCTCGCTCCC
>JANHFT010003616.1:23442-40250 GCA_032467955.1 Pseudoxenodon macrops | reverse complement strand
TACAGAACTATAGATATGTTGAGGCTGGGAGGGGCCACGCAAGGCACCCCTTGATGCGAGTGACATTGAGTTGGTCACGCCCATCCAGTCACATGATCAAGCCACGCCCACAAAATAAGCCACGACCACAGAGCCAGCAGTAAAAAAAATTAGAACCCACCCCTGGTCTCTGCATAAAATTGAGTAGATGGAATCTCTGAATTAGCCACGTCCAGTTAATACTACTCGTGTTTAAGCCCAGTTGAAAACAAGGATTGCGTCTATGACTGAAACATTTCTTACAAAATCACACCCAGCCAAGTATGTCATGTTCAATTTTTGTAGTAAGTGTGACATATTTAAATCCTATGATTTCATGACCGAGAGATCCTTCGTGCTTTGTGAGCTTGGTTGTTTTTTTGTTTTTGTTTTGCAGACTTCGTGGCCCAAACTAGGTAACACCATCAGTCACTGATGGAAGTCATGAAACGTCTGCAAGAAAACAACCAAACTTAAAGAGAACCAAGGACCCCTCGTTTCAACACTGAACTATAAATATTCTCCATCAATTTAGTGCCTGGAATTGTAATTCTTCTTGGCACAGAACACAATTGGAGAAGAGCAACGATCATCGCTGATAGAAAATTTAGCATTTATGGTCGCAATGTAAGTTCTCCAACTTTCATGCTACTGCAATTGAAACATACCAGTATATCTCGGTTACGTTCTTGCCCACTTTGATGGTGTTAAGTTGTGGCATCAGGACTGTGGCTTTTAAACAAGAACGCAACATGTTGACATCACGTTTCAAACGGCGCGTCAGAGGGGTTTAGCCTCTTCATACACTGGAAACCTCTTCCATTACCTGGAAACTCATTCTGCAAAACGTCCATTCTTGTGTTGATCACACACGAGGATTTTTAGAAACTCCAAAGTTTTTATAGGGATCCCAAAAGGAATTGGGAGCAAGCATAAAGGACTTTTTGGTAAAAGGGGGATAAATGGCAAAATACATGGTGGGGGAAAAAGAAGAAGAGAAAATGGCCAATTGTATAAGGGAATGAAGTTCAAATTAAGTTGCCAGGGTAAAATCCTGCTTGCAGCCTCAACCTTTTTGGTAAATGGATTGTGGGAACAACTGTGGCAGCTGTACTAAGATCATCCATCCAAATATCCATCCATCCACCCACCCAAATATCCATCCATTGATCCATCCATCTATCTACCCAAACATCCACCCACTCACCTAAATATCCATCCATCCTCCATATTTTTTAACGTAGCTGAAGCAGCTATTTTTCTGAACAGACGTGTTTTCTTGTACTTGAGCACTTATTTTTCCCCACACTCTTGTTTTAAAAGCAGAAGAGACTGCCGTAGATCTGGAATTCTGCAGCCACCCAGTATTAAAACTGCTCAGGAACAAATATATTACTAACGTTTACTAAAATAAGGTTATTTACTCCAAAAAGAAAAATGATACAGTGACATAAACTTGTGTACAGAACAAAGCAATTCATGGTAAACATAAGGCACCTTTTAAAACGGATGTGATATACACACACACAAAAAATGTAATCGCCCAGTACATTTTAAAAACATTCTACAACGTCTGGCATCTGTAACAAAAGGAATATAATCAAGCTGCTGTTTACACCCTCTCTTCTTTATTTACACGGTCTCTAAAGTCAGCTACATTATTCTTTCTGTATACAATATAATACATTTTTTTATATAAGGCAGGAATAAGCCAGAGCAGGTTAAGAGTACATGAAGTGAACTTCTAAGACAGCGTTCAAGGTCATTAGGCAAAACTATGATGAGATGATTTGAGTTTGGACAAAAAGCATTGTTCGTCCCACATTTATTACACCAGTAACAAGCCTTTAAACGAAGAACCCACCCATCAAAAAGGAAAAAAAATTGAGGCAAGACGGGGACATTTCTCTATTATGGAGAGGTTTTTCCCCCCCATAAAATGTGGCAACATCCTTTTCAGCTCTTGGAGATGTCTGCAACAGCCTGTTTCTGGTGATCTCCCTGCCTCGCAAACCAGCATTTGCCACCACAATGGACTGTGAGAAGACTCACAAGCACTGAAAATTTAGCAAAACAGAAGCCAAGGGCAACTTTATATTTAATTGCTGTCACCAGACTGGAAAATGGATCAAATCCAAGACAAGTTTCACCGAAGACCAAATCCTCCCCAGGGACCACCAAGTGGAATTTGGCACTTTCTCATTTAGGATCGGTTGACACTATTGCAAGTCGATTTTTGCACGCTTTCTCTCTCTTTTGACCACAAGAATCCCAGGGCTTGTGAGAACTGGGAGAGGATTTTTCTGCCCTCCGTGATTTAGGTGGCGTGAACTAAACCAACTGGATCCACTGACCAAATGACCTTAAAAACAGGAACCCAATAGAGCAAGAAGCACTGAGGAAATCAGTTATGAGAAATTAAAGGTATCCTTTAATACCTCTAAAGCGCCAGTGGTTAGAGTGCAGTACTGGCAGGCTACTTCTGCTGACTGCCGGCTGCCTGCAATTTGGCAGTTCGAATCTCACCAGGCTCAAGGTTGACTCAGCCTTCAGAGGTCAGTAAAATGAGGACCCAGATTGTTGAGGGCAAGAGACTGAGTCTGTAAACCGCTTAGAGGGCTGTAAAAAGCACTGTGAAGCGGTATGTAGGTCTAAGGGCTATTGCTATCACTGAGATGAGCAAAAGGGACATTGAAGGAGAGCATTCTTCTTGAAACATGGAAGGATGATTGACACCAGCCCTTCAGGACAGGCAGACCTTGGATGGCATGTGAGGCTCTTGGATTGTTTAATGGCACCAATTAAGATTCGTTCTTTTTTCCAAAGGGATTTCGTCTCTGAAATTACAGTGATGTTTGGCAAATTATGCTAATAGAGATATAAATCTTTCATTTACTACCATGTTTCCCCAAAAATAAGACCCTGTCTTGGATTTTTTTGAAACCCGAAATAAGCGCTTGGCCTTATTTTCAGGGAGGTTTTAGTATTTTGGGGCCTGTGGAGCAAGAGGGGGCTCCCCTTGCCATCTTACTTGATTTCTAGTTGTTTCTCCCTAACCCTAACCAGAGGAAACGATGGGGACCGGCTGCGCATGCGGTTAAATATGTTCAGGCAGGGCTTATTTTCAGGGAAGGGCTTATTATCCGGGGAAGGCTTATTTTCGGGGAAACACGGTACTCCGTAATTAAATGTCTTGTCCCACAGAATGAAAAATTAATAGACAACTTCAAGGAGCAGAATCTGAGCAGATTACAAGAGGAGGAACATTTTAGAGTAAGAAAGGTGAATCTTTCATGGGGGTTCCGTGAATGGCTACTAACTGCCAAATGCCTAGAAAGTAGCCGGACCTGTCTGTTGCTTCTAACACCATTCATTCCCCAACAAATGGAAATCTTCTTACTCTACGATCAGGAACATTTTCTTTTGATGATTTCGTATGAATCTCAAGGCTTCCATTCACGAGAGCTTTTTAAGGTGGAGGGTTTTCTTAAAAGCACAGTTCAAAGGCACATAACCTGTTGGTCAGGCATCAATCCGTACAGCACATAGTGGAAGACATTACAAAGTATTTTTGAGGAAGAGGTACGTACTTCCCTAATAGCAACTGGACTGAAAAGCACAATAACGTTATCGAAACTTTCCAGCTTGGGCAGGGTTGTAAAAATAAGGCTGTTACGTAAGAAGGCCATTAGTTTAAACCAGGGGTCTCCAACCTTGGTGACTTTAAGGCCATGCTGGCTGGGGAAATTCTGGGAGTTGGAAGTCCACAAGTCCTAAAGTTGCCACGGTTGGAGACTCCCGGTTTAAAAGGCAAAGCAAAACCATATCTTAATTCTGACAACTTCTGCACAGTTCACTCTTGCTATGAGGAACATCCTGTTTCTTTCTTTGCTTGCAACACAGTCGGCTGAAATGCTCTCAAAGTCCTTCCCTTACACTGCCACAAACATCCCCCATGAATATCCAATGGTGGCTGAATCAAGAACACAACACAATTTTGCGTAGCCCAGCTTGGCTGTCGTGTGTTAGGCCTATGGCGTCCTAAGGAGAGTTTTATCCCGTGAGAGATGGAGACGTAGAGTATCCAGTCTCCTTCGCACATGAAAGCAGGAAATTCTGAATTATCCATCGTCTTAGAACAACCAGTTCTAAGTTGTAAGTTCAACAAAAGTCATCTGATGATTTGTGAAATGTGCACTTCAAAAAAGGAACCTGGGTTGGAAGATGCATCAATAAAACTTAAGGCGCTGGAAGTGACATGTTGAATTACATACTAAGTGACTGACAGCCTGGGGAATATTAAGGAGAAGCTATGCTTTTTCCCCCCCGGTTAAAGAATCAAGGCTGCGAGGCAGGTTCCAGACAAACATACGTTGAAATTTACTCCCGTGAACTGTGATCGATAGCAACAACAACAAGCTAGCTGAAAGAGTAAGATAAGAGTAAGGTAAAGAGTTAGTAGTCAAATAAATGACATCATTTTCTAAACTAATATGATTAATCTCAGGAGTTCTGATTGTGAACTATTCTCCTACTTTTAAATTGCAGAGAGAGAAAGGGGGAGGGGGAATTGGTGCTTTTCATTCAGGAGTTTGTTGCTTTGATTATGTCAATGTGGGTAAATTATGAACCGAAGGGAGCTCACTCCCTTACGCAGCTGTAGTCCGCTCTGGAAACTGTAATCCCTATCCTATTGGAGATCAGCAGACCAGAACAGCTGATCTAGACTAAGGTGTGTTAAGAAAATGTAAAGGATATTTAACAATTCAAAGATATAGCAACAAATTAGGAGGCTTACCAGATTGCTCTGACCAAATATGACATTAACTAGATTGTCTTTTATTCTAAAGCTTTAAAAAAAAAAACCAACTGAATATGAATAGTCAGCACTTACTAAAAGTTTGCCCACCCTACATGGCACTTAAAAGTGGAAATATACCGGCCAAATAAACTGACATACTCCTCACCCAAAATTTCCAAAGAGGAGGGATATTTTTTGTAAACGAATCATGGCTTAAATGGAATTTTGATTTAAAAGAATTTGGCAACACCGGGGGTGGGTGGGTGTTGTCTTATCTGCAAGAAGCTCTAGACTCCCTGCCCCTCAGGAGATCACTACAGGAAGACCATGGTTGCTCACCGCTACAGAGGTTGTTTCAAAATTAAAAGAAAAATCAGGAAGTTGGAGGTGTGGATCTCTAGAATGTCATTCGGTTGTGAGTTATAGTAGTGTGGCACCTGGCGGATGAGTGGCCCTTAGTGGACATAGCGGTATGGAAGGTAGAGAGAAATCTCGGAACGCACAAAGGGCGGGGAGAAAAAAAAAGCATTAATTTGGTTCATCCCGAGTAACCTTGAACTGCTTGTGGAAAACAAGACATGAGGTAAAGTTTCAGAACCTTACACGCTACCTTCTGAGCAATGGACAGAAGAATGGGTCATCCGCTGAGGACCGCTGTTGTCCATTGTTTGCTGCCTTCCCAATAAATTAATCCGTAGCTTATGTACCTATTATCCGTTCGGAGGAATGTGCACTAATACTTAAAAAGGCATTGCCGAGTGAGCAAGTGACTTATAAGAACTGTTAAAATAAAATGTGTACACCAGGTTATAAATTAAGTGAATACTGCTGTGTATTGCCTGACCCAAAATCCCTTACATGTCATTGCTGCTTGAATTCACACTCAAGTTGCATTAAAACAAGAATGTCACCAACCTTGGCAACTTTTTAAGACTTGTAGACTTCAATTCCCAGAATTCACCAGAATTCCTGGGGAATTCTGGGAGTTAAAGTCCACAAGTCTTAAAGTGGCCAAGGATGGACACCCCTGCATTAAATTTCCCACCGAATGCTTCTCAAAGGAAAATTTAAACGCTCGTGTAATATCCGCGCGCCTATTCCAACGCACTATTCAAAAGTGTCACATCCGGCAGGTGCGTTTCTAATGGAACCTAATGACTTGTGAACATTATTTTCAGATCTCTGCACGGCATGTTTACACAACATACAAAGAGCAGGAAATAAAAAGCACTCTGCATCAATAATTTCCCTTTTCAAAAAAAAAAAAAGCCAAAACCAGCCAACCATCTATGGCACGGTTTACAGCACAAGATTACAGGCACTTTAAAAATGATCCAAGCGATTCTGCGGTTCGACGTGGCGGACTCCGGTCTTCAGGGACAGCCCTGGATATTGATTTCGATCTCCGTATCAAACTTGAAAAGAAAGTTTTGCGCACAAATTCATAGGGGCGGTTTGATTCCGGCTCATCCTTGACGCAAACACAAAAGGAAGGTGGAAGTAAGTCTTCTTCGCATCTCGAAGGCATCGTGAAAAAACAAAAGAAACGGTAGCGTTGCACAAAATTGAATGGCTTAAGTACTCCAAGCATGGGAGAAAAATCCTGGCACAACATTGTAGAAGACTTAAGGGACTGTCCAATTACTTAAGTGTCCCAGATACACACACACACACACACAGGCTATTCCGTCAAGTCCTGGTTAGGTAACATCAAGGTAGGCGACAAAAAAGCTTGATTTCGCTTTTTTCTTTCATTGCTGTTGCATTCATTTAACTTAAGGCTTTCACAGAAAGCGCGATCCATCTGAATGTTCAATTCAGCCCTAAAGAAACCGATGGGACTCTTAAAACTGGGATGAAAATCTTAATGCAGCTCAAAATAAAAAAAAAAAAAACCAAGAGAAGGCCATCCACGCATGCATCGTATTGTGTGCGCGGATCCTAGGTTCTTATTCAAATGTAATGTTCATTAGCAGCCTGTAGAATTAGCGAGGAAGTGTGGGCTGAAAGTCAGATGCCCCCCTCCTGATCCCCACCAAACCTGCTCTGGGTTGAGTGGACAGCTCTGAGAGTCCCGAATTCACTCTCCCGCGACTGTTTCTTTGTCAAATTTTAACATCTTGCGATTCCACCATCTTGCCCAGGGTTTTCTTAATCCTCAAGGCGGTCAGTCTAGAGGCCGGGTTGTGGGCCCAGCACTCGCACATTAATTTCAGTATGGCTCTTAAACACTGGAAACAGAACAGAAAAGGGAAATTTTCATAGAAAGGAATACACCGGAATAATATTAATTAACCAACCGTGTAACATACGCTAGCCCCATTATGCCCAATTTACAACTGGCAACACAAAGAAAAATAACATCAGGTCAAGTGTGGGAAAACTCCAGAGTAGATGAATTGACCAGGAATTCCATATTAATGATAATAATAATAAATTCCTGGGCTTAATGAGAGAGAAGCACAGATGGAGAAAGGAATGAGAAAAAGGAATACCAGAAAACTAGTAACAGAGGACTACATAGCTTAAATTAAAGGATGAAACTACTGTAGTATCCTTTACTTTGGAGTTAACTACTGTAGTAGCATCTTTTACTTTGCAGTTAACGACTGTAGTATCCTTTACTTTGGAGTTAATGACAGTAGTATCCTTTACTATAGAGTTTACTACTGTGGTATCCTTTACTTTGGAGTTAATGACTGTAGTATCCTTTACCATGGAGTTTACTACTATGGTATCCTTTATTTTGGAGTAAAGGATAAATAAAAAAAGAAGAGGCAATAATAATACTAACAGGCAAAGAACACAAAATCCAATTTAAAAAGGTATCTTTTTAAGAGTCTAATAATCGGGTATGCGTACGTATACTGAGAAACCAGATTTTAGGAAATAAAAGCATTTTAAATATTTACTCTTAGTGTTTTAAGACAAAACAGTGCTTTACATGTATGGATAAGCTATTGGCAAAAATATTAACGAGGTAGCCAACTTTAAAGGTGTCCTTTGAACATAATTATATTCAAAGGGCTTTGATGTTGCATTCATTGTTCATCAAAACGATTTCTCAGAATAACACGATGTGACCGAATCCTCCAGCACGGTGGATAGAAATTTTGATGTTTTGTTCTAAACTGGAAAAGAAAAGCATTTTTTGTGCCTACTCTAAACTGGTAGCCCTGGTGGATGAAAAAATCCCAATCAGAAAGAAGCCAGCCAGAAGGCACGGAAAAACTTTTGGTACGCAAGAGAAATAAAAAAATCTGAAACCACCGAGATTTCATTCCTTGTGGGGAGCTTACCTCATCGCTATTCCATCGATTTGACACCACCGGGCGCAGGTGCTTCACGCAGACCACCTCCCTCATGTCCTCGAACGAAGGATCGTTCGGGACCATATCGTAATAGGGCAGTTGGTACTCTTCAACAATCCCTGCAAGAAATTCACGGCTGCTTACAAATATTGGAATGAGTTATGCTCTACAGGACATAGAAAATGTGCCTCTTTATTCAGGCTGCAGTTACAGCTCTCACAGGCTCAATTTCCCCGGTTTGTGGAGAATAGCGTGAACAAAAAGAGAGCCATTTGTGGCTTTCTCTATTTCTGGAGGGAATCCAATCGGTCCCAAAGAACGTCAGGAGAACAGCACTAGACGGCCCACCTGCATTCCATTCTATTTGCCTCCGATTTCTCGTGCAGAGGGTGTGGCAAAATATACATAAAATTGCCTCACAACTAGAGGTAAAACAGAGCACTATATAAAAGGACCTCAAGAATGAGAGATTCTATATTATCCCAGGTTGTTCAGATGCCACTTTTAGTATTTAGCAGAATAACAGAAGACGACCTTGGAGGTCTTCTAGTCTAACCCCCTTGCCTTCAAGCAGGAGACCCTATACCGGTGACGGCGAACCTATGGCATGCGTGCCAGAGGTGGCACGCAGCGCCCTCTCTGATGACACACGAGCCGTCGTCCCAGTTCAGTTCTGCTGCGCATGCATGCGCACCTCCCACGAGCCAGCTGGTCTTCGGGTCTCTGCCATGCATGCGCAGGGCACATGCGGAGGGTCGCATGCACGGGGGCCACACACGCATTGCATTTTGGGGGTTTGGGCACTCAGTCCGGAAAAGGTTAGCCATCACTGCCTTATATCATTTCAGACAAATGGCTGTCCAGTCTCTTCTTAAAAGACTTGAGTCTTGTGGCACCCACAATTTCTGAAGGCAAACTATATCACTGGTTAATTGTTATTACTATCAGGAAATTTCTCCTTAGTTCTAGGTTGCTTCTCTCCTTGATCGCTTTCCATCCATTGTTTCTTGCCTTGCCTTCAGGTGCTTTGGAAAACAGGCTGATCCCCCCTTTTTTTCTGGCAGACCCTCAAATATTGGAACACTGCTATCCTGTCACCCCTGGTCCCTCCTTTTCACCAGACTAGACATATCCAATTCCCGCAACTCTCCTTCACATGTTTTAGTCTCCAGGCCCTGAATCCTCTTTGTTGCTCTATCGTTTAGTGCAAAAGGATTCAGACAAAGAGGAACACAGAAGGTTCCGTTTGCAGATCGTTTTTTGTCGTTGTTTTTTTTACCTCCTGTGATGCATCGCCGTGTCATTTCCCAAATGATTAAGCCGAAGCTGTAGATGTCGGCCATGATGTATGGCTGGAAATGATTCTTATTCAAAGTTTCATCCAGGACTTCAGGGGCCATGTACCGTTTAGTGCCCACCCTCGTATTTATAGGAACATCGACTTCGTTTGTGTCGCTAGAAGGCGGCAAAAGATATGAAACAAAGTAAGACAGGACGGAAGACGACGCAATTATGGTAATTACCATACAGAACATTTACGAGGGCAATGTTTTCATGCAAACGCACCAAGATTAAACTGATTTACTAATGAAGAACATTTTTCAACCGCCTGCTTCTAAGACCGAAATTATACTAATACGGTTACTTCTCGAGCATTAATAGAACGGTATTACTGAAGAATTCGGCGTTGAAAGGATCTCTTCATTGTAATGGAAATATTTGAAGCTGCCAAGGAAGAGCAGAATCAAGACGGAAATATGCCTTTTGATTTGAAGCCAGAGATACTTGTGTTTTCAGAAAGTCAGTCTAGGTACGTTTTGACATTAATGTTCTGTCTCGATTATTCATGTTCGTTTTACGAAGAAAACACTGAATTGTCTTTCATTATTTTTAAATGCTGAGTCTGTTCTACTGATGCAAGTCATCCATGGGAAGGAACAAGGCTGTTCAGATCTGTGGGCAAGAAACTCACAGTATGAATTATTATCAGTTGCTCTACCAAATTCTCTTTAGTTTTAGGTTGGATCCTTCTTTAATGATCTTCTACTCATTACTTCTTGTCCTGCCCTCAGGTGCTTCGGAGAATAGGTTGATACCCACCCCCTCTTCTGTCTGTGGCAGCCCCTCAAATATTGGAAGACTGCTATCAAATCACCCCTAGTCCTTCTCTTCTTTAGAAAAGACATACCCAGTTTTTGCAACCATTCAATGTTATGTTTTATCCTACAGCTCCCTAATCATCTTTGTTGCTCTTCTCTGCACTCTTTCTAGAGTCTCAACGTATTTTTGTATTGTGGAGACTAGGATTGGGTGCAAATATTCCAAGTGTGGTCTTACCAGTGCACCATAACTACTAACACTTCATATGACCTTGATACTATCCCTATGTTGATGTTTCCTTGTATATATGAATACTGAAATTTCTTTATTGGCGCCTCTCAACCTTAGCAACTTTAAATTGTGTGGAGTTCCACTCCCAGAATTCCCCAGCCAGAAAGCCAGCTCTTCTTTTTTCTTTAAGACTTTAATCTGTGGTCTCTGAAGTAAAGATGATCCAGGAATGGAAAATTCTCTGTCTCTACTCGACGAAAGACTGAGTCGAACTGGGAGGGAACCAGGCAGAGGAGGTGTGACCAAAAAGATGACTCGGTCTCTAGGCAGAGAAGCAGAATTAACCCATTCCTGGATAATCTTCCCCTCACACTATGGAGAAGCTGCGGTGGCGCAGTGGTTAGAGTGCAGTACTGCGGACTACTTCTGCCGACTGCCTGCAATTTGGCAGTTCGACTCTCACCAGGATCAAGGTTGACTCAGCCTCCCGTCATTCCAAGGTGGGTAAAACGAGGACCCAGATTGTTTGGGGGCAAGAAGCTGACTCTGTAAAACCGCCTAGAGAGCGCTGTAAAAGCAGTGTGAATTAAGTCTACATGCTATTGCTGCAAGAGGAGTTGATCGTCTACCTGTTAAATTTGACGGCGAGGCCCAAATCCGCAATGCAGCAGGTCCCGTTCCTTTTGATCAAAATATTTTTGCTCTTCAGGTCTCTGTGAGCAATAGCAGGCTTGCCCTGGGTCCCATAGATTTCCGTGTGCAGGTGGCAGAGGCCGCATGCAGCAGAATAAGCCAGTTTCAACAAAGCTCTGTTGTCCAAAGTGGTATACTGCAGGAAATCGTACAAGGACCCCTTTTCGTGGTAATCGGTGATTAGGTAGAGATGAGTCCAGGAACCTGTGCCTTTAATGTCTGCTGCGATGAACCCTGCAGAATTTGGAACAGAACGGGGGGTTAAGTGCTTTCCATGAATCATTCAACGAAAAGCAGATTTAGAGATTAATAATGAATACATTAAAAAAAGCATTTGGGCAGACACGAGGCAAGCTCTTTCACTCAGGTAGCTGTCACCCAATTCCAGTTATTTAAGCTTTTAGGAGAATAAAAACCAAATGTTGCCCATAGCAATGACTGCTGATTCATTTTAAGACAGTTCGTTTCCACCATTTTTGAGTTTCTGATTTATGTTTTTCATCCCGGGGGGTTCCAGGTTTCCTAATGTTAATAGTCAGGTGAAAAAAGTAAAATATGATGGTCCCGTCCACCCCCCTCTTTTGGACATATCAAAATGTTATCCTCATTCGAATACTCTAAGGGTAATGTGACTGCCCGACAGTAGTATGAAAGATTGAAATTGATTTCACCAAAAATGAACAGATGTTCCACAAATCCTCCTGTGGAAAAAGTTAAGTATGCCTTTGGCTCTAATTCCTGGTCTCAGGGCAGAAACAACCTCAAGTAGGAACTCCTCCCACTTGTCTACCAATCTCTTGACTAAGGCAAATTTTTTCAGCTATGCATCTTTTGAGGGATTTCTTGCGTGCCCAGCCTGTTTTAAATCACCTCACAGCGTCTCAATGGGATTTAAATCTGGGTTTTGACTTGGCCACTGGAGATCTTTCTTTCTTTCTTTCTCTTTCTTTCTTTCTTTCTTTCTTTCTTTCTTTCTTTCTTTCTTCTTCCTTCTCTTTCCTTTCTGCTCTTCTTTCAGCCATTCCTTAATGGATTTATTGGAATGTTTAGTGTCCTTGTCGTGTTGCACTTGATTTTAATTTTAGGTATCTGAGCTAGTGATAAACGTAGGAGCGCGCTTACTTTTTCCACAGGTGAAATTTGCAGTTATGTTTATTTAAATTATAGATTGGACCCCAAATTGTAAGTGTTGCATGATCTTCTATTACATTATATCCCCTTTATCAATATGATTGAAATGAAGAACATTTCATTGGACCAAGAGTTATAATGATATTGTAATAGAAAATGTAAGGGGAAAATGTAAATAATAGAAGTGTACCAATACGAAACTGTCACAGAAAGGAATTATATGTATGTTAGTTGTGTGTATTGTCTGACTTTGTTGTTTTAAAAATAAAAAATATTTTTTTTTAATGAAGCCAAAGTGGTTGCTTCTCTTACTGCACATGCTGTTGCCTGGTGGGCCTTGCGCAAGGCCAGTTCTGCTCTCTTGTCATCTGACTTGAGGCCATCTATGGCATCTGTGGGAAGGATAGTAGCTGATGTTAAGGCTGCCACTGGAACATCCACCGTTGGGATGTGAAGAATATCTGAAAGCACTGAATCTATGTTATAGAGTTTCTTTTCACACCCCCACACCCCAGGCTTAGTCCCATGCCTCTGAACTACATCCATGAACAGCTTGGGCACTGGGACCATATCATTCTCAATGGCCAGCTCTGAGAAGAGATTATGGCCTGATCCTCCCACCTCTGGGCTGGGTTTGCCATGGGAGGAGATCCCAACTCAGCTATGTCCTTGGCCTAGTAAAGTGTGAAATCTCAGGAACCAACTCCTCTTCTTCAGAAAGAGCAGTGAATTCTCCTTCCTCTAAAGAGGAAGCTTCACTCCTAGCATCTGGATCCTGAACAGGGATCCTTGGGCGATCATGCCAGGCCTCCTGAGACCTAGAAGGAACTTGCTGTCCTCAATGAAGGGGAAGATCCCTGGCTGAAAACCCCAATTGCTGTAGTCCAGATGCTATTCCCAGTGAAATAGCCTTGGAAACTACCAATTGCAGATGGCTAGGGAAAACTGAACCATCATTCTGTTCCTCTGGAATAGGCCTAGAAGGATTAATCTGTTCCTCTGGAGCTGTTGTAAACAGATTTGGGGCTGCTTCAGAAAAAACATCCCTTGAATCCAGTTTCTTTGAGGAAAACCTTTCTTGTGATCAAGAATAACATGCCGGGGAAGAAGGCATGGCTTGCCGAGGCGAGCCGACAATCTCTGGGTAGCTCCCGGAGATTGCCGAATCTCAGCCCAACCGGGGGTCCGTAGTGGACCCTGAATTGTCCTGGAGGGACAGTGAAGTACGGGGGCACCTAGCTGCACGAAAGGGGAAAAAGGAAATTTCCCCCAAAGTGCAGTCTGAAGCCTCAACCCAGCGTCTGGGAAGGCGGGGCAATCCTGTCCTAGTCTGGGCTGCCACTTTGAATGGATGTTTTGATGGCTGATATCGTTTGTCAGAGGAAAAGATCAAGAGATTGCAAGAGAGCAGATATGGAGCAAAGGGTGGACTGGTGAGTTTTGGCCCTTTAAGAAAAGGAAAACTTTTTTTTCTGAGTGAAAAACAAAAGTGCCGTGGAAGAGAAAATGGCTGCGGTGTTTAGCTTAAGGAGGAAAAATTTGGAAAAAAAGGTAATATTCTAACAAAATGAACTAAGATTATTTCGTTTTTGCACCTGGAAATAAGAAATTTGGAAAAGAAGAGAAGAGTCACTTTTACCTTAATATTGTTTTTATTTTAAAACTTTCTAAACGGATTTTAAATTATAAGAAAATGGAGGGGGACATCTGCTGGTGAAAAGAGGACATTGCATCGTTTGGATTTTTGTTGGAAATTTACAGGAAAATTATAGGATCAAAGTGAGGGGAATTTAAAGAGACAGTGTGATACCTTAAAGATTGACAATGGAGGAAGAAACAATGGAATTTGAAGGATTTGCAAGAATAACGGAGATGATAACAAACCTTTATAAAATGGTGAAAGGTGAAAAGGATTTTGGCCCTTTGTTGGAAGAGGAGAACTTTGATGGGATTAATTTTGGCTTGAAAATAGACAATGATTATTTGTTGGAAGAAGATGGAAGAAAGAATGTGGAAGTGAATGGAATTAAGAAAAGTCAAGAAATAACAGATAAGAAAATACCTAGAGATGATTTCACTGGGCTTAACAGTGGTTTTAATATTGATGATTTTACTGGGTTTAGCAGTACTATTAAAAGAATTAAGAGGGGGAAAATATGGAAATGAGATACAAAAGGTGAATAAAAAGAAAGAGAGAAAAAATGGAAGAAGAGTTAAACAAAAGATATATCTTAAGAAAAGGAGAGAAATTCAAGGTACTAGGATAATTTTAGTATGGGAGAAGAAGAGAAAGGGATTAAGAGGGGAGATGTATGACAGACCAATGGAAAATGGTTAAAGAAGAGATACGTAAAATGCTTGATTACTTGTTTCTATGTAATGCCTGTTCTTACATTTTTGTACTCTTTGAATAGGCCTCTTAAGTCTATTCATACATTTGGTTTAAGATGCTTTTTGTGTTTTGTCAGTTTTTTATGGGACAAATTGCATCTTTCCATAATTGATGTGAGCACCTAAAGCTAAAAAGATTTCTCAAATTGTCCATCTTTTTTTTTAACTACCCTGTAATCCCTTACATTAGGGTGGAGTCAGGGTGATTGAATGGAGCTGAGGCCTATGCAGAGCTCACAGCAGATATTTTCTCTTTGCGCCCAGAGAGAGAAATATTTGCCACTACCTAGATTGAACTCATGGCCTCATGATTGTGAGGTAAGAGCTCATCTCTAAGCTACCAAACCGCTGAAGTCCTTGTTCTTATTTTTTTTAATGTTAATATTCAAATTATAAACTGTGCCTTTGAAATTCTCAAAGAGGTTGTTTGGTCACATGTTACAAAGTTAAATGAGTCAGAAGCAATGGTGGGTTCCTACTAGATCTCTTCTAATCAGCGATTCAGTAGTGCTGGCGGCTTGATCCACCCATGCTGGGACACTCTGTGCATGCGCAGAAGTGCAGCACAAAGCCATGTGCACTAACCGGTAGCGCCGAAAAGAGAAACCCACTACTGGTCAGAAGGTAACACAATAGATGACTATGATGATGATTTAGTGATGATTTACTATTTACTAAATCTGCACTTAGTTTTTAGATGCGCAGGGTATACATTCTGTAACCGTCCCATCTGCTGATATTAAGAAAAATGTGTATCCCTAAAGAATAAGAAGGTGGGAGCAGAATACTAAACTGTTGTATTACAGTAGAAGGGTAGATCATAGTTCGGACAGTTCTAGAAGACTTCTGGGAACAGAGTATGACACTTCCTCCATTCTTGCACCTGGTGTATGCCACAGTCCAGCAACCTTCTCCATTATCACTTAGCTGAACATTGAAGAATATTTTGTGTTTTTTTCTCTGACCTGAGCAATTATTTTCTGAACATAATAGTTTATTTGACTGTTTTACTTCTTACAGCCTAACTTGCATTAAATGACTATTTTTCTTTTGATTTTTTTGTGGCTTCAGCTAAGTACAGAATACAAATTATACTTTCCTATCATTTCATACATTATAGTAAAAGATGCATATTGCAGAGATATTGGAAATGGTGTTATACTAACAATAAAATTAATGAGTATCTCTAATTAATAAAACATTTTAATCCTGCTGGCCATTATTGCATCTTATTCAACTGTAGTTTCCTAATTTCTTTACAAAGAATAGTTCTCCAGTGCCTTTTAATGACAGTATTTTTATTCATAATATCATTTTATGTTTTCTATGAATAACAAAAAAATTACATATAGTATGTTTCTTTTTCACATGGCAAATAATTACTGTAAAGTCGAGTAATAATAGCATTAGCTATTTGAAATGTAATACAATTTATTTTTGATAATTTCTGCTGTGTTTCAGTAACTACCAGTATTGTGATTGCTAAAATATCTTCTCTGTAGGTAGGCAGCCTGTTCCATAAGGAAGTAGTAAACATAAAACCTATGACAATGTTGAAACGGAGAGAAGAGATATAATAGAAGCTGGAATATTTTATCTTCTAAATAAACATTTTGCCTTTTTTTTCTGAGCAAACATAGCTTAACTAAACACTTTTTAAGTTACCTATTGGAGTCACAGCTGGACACAGCTCTAAGTTGATTGAAGTTGATAGAGCATGTAAGTAGAAAAGGCACTGCAGATCTTAAAGGTTTACACAAGTGGACCCAATGATTATATGGAAGTGGTAACGAATGCAAAAGAGATGTCTTAGCTTTTCTACTAAAATCTTTTCTTGGCTTTCTGAACCCGCCTTCTGACTTGACTTGAAATATTTTTCAATTAATTCCATGTTTTAGTTTTGTGGGATTATTATCAGGTTCATATTACATCTGCAGGGACATGTTTTCTGGTAGTGAAAGGTCCCTATGCAATGTGATAAAGGACATGTTCTTATCAAAACAGTTGGATAATGTTGTCTACAAATCTTACATTTTACAAGGGAAGTGCAGTATTTATTACTGACTTATTTTCTTACTGGTCCATAAAATTTATATTATGGGGTATATTTTTTACAAATGACAGCTTACTTT
>JANHFT010003615.1:462313-472377 GCA_032467955.1 Pseudoxenodon macrops | reverse complement strand
GTTTCTCCTTAATTCCAGGTTGCTTCTCTCCTTGATTAGTTTCCATCCATTGTTTCTTGTCCTGCCCTCTGGTGCTTGGGAAAATAGATCGACCCCCCTCTTCTTTGTGGCAGCCCCTCAAATACTGAAAAACTGCTATCATGTCTTCCCCCAGACACACATTTCTTTTCTTTAGACTAGCAAATCCAAATCCTGCAACTGTTCTTCATATGTTTTAGTCTTCAGGTCTTTAATCATCTTAGTTGCTCCTCTTTACATTTTTTCCAAAGTCTCAACATCTTTTTTGTAAAAACTGAATACAGTATTCCAGGTATGGCCTTATTAAGGCTTTATAAAGCAGTGCTAATACTTCATATATAAGTTTAAGTGCTATTGCTATTACTAAGTCATTGCTCATTTTGAGCCTTTGTTTTCCTGACTTAATTTTTGCTATCTGCTGATACTCTGCCTTAGTTGTGTGCCCCTCTTTAATTTTTTGTACTTAGCCTTTTTGTCTTTCAGTTTATCAGATTATGCAACTATGTTGGTTTCTTCTTGTATTTCTTGTTTTTATTTTTCAGTAGCCAAGTTCTCTGTTGAACTGGGCTTTTATGATCACATTTTCAAGAGTTTCCCATGCTTCTTGAATTGTTTTTCCCTTTAGGATTTTTATCCATTGAATTTTTCTTAGGGTCTCTCTGAGTTAGTTAAAATCAGCTCTTTTAAAGTTTAAGACACTGGCTGGATTATTTTCTATTCTATTCTATTCTATCTTGTGTTTGCATTATATTGAATTCCAATATGATGTGGTCACTCTCTCCCAAAGTTCCAGCAACTTCAACTCCCATTATCACTTCTTCTCTATTAGTAAGAATTAGGTCTGGTATAGTTTTTCCTCTATTTTCCTCCTCTAACTTTTTGATGACAAAGTTGTCAGCTAGGTTGGTTAATAATCTATTTGATCTCCCACTTGCTGCACAGTTTGTTTTCCAGTTGATATCAGGGCAGTTAAAGTTTCCCATTACTAGTGTGGCATGTTTCCCACATAGCTTTTTAATTGTTTAGCAAAAAGTTCATCTATTTCTTCTGTCATTTTTTCCCCTTTTATATTGACCCATATGGATTCTAGGATATTTTCATCTTTGGTTTTGTAGATTTCTATAGAGATGTAGTGACCTTTTATGTATAGTTCAACTCTATCTCCTCTTTTGTTAAGTCTGTTTCTTTTGAATAGTCTGCATCATTCCATCACTACTTTCCAGTCATGAGTTTCATCCCACTATGTTTCAGTAATGGTAACTATTATCATATCTACCTTCATGTACTAGTACTTCAAATTCACCCTGTTCCCCCCCCCCCAAACCTTTAGCATTCATGTACAGGGATTTAAGACCTTTTTGGGTCTTAGATATTCATATATTTTTGGGTATATTTATTATATCTCCTACTTTCTATCCTTTTCATCATTCTCTACTTCATTGTGTTTTCCCTTTTGTTTCTTCTTCTTTCTCTTTACTCCCTATCTCCTTGTATGATTGGTTATCTAGTGGTTTTTTCTTGGAATTAGTTCTAAACTTTTTGAAGATTGCCCCCTTCCCCTCTTAATTTTAGTTTAAAGCCCTTCTGATAAGACGAGCCAGTTGTTTTCCGAATATATTTTTTCCAGTTCCTGTGAGTTTCACTCTATCCTTTGCCAGTAGCCCTTCATGTAGGCTTGTTCAGCCCCTTGTCTAGGAAACCGGGTTTTCTTGATACCAGTTTTTAAGTCAGTGGTTCAATTCTAAAATCCTTTGCTCCCTCATTGGATGTTGGCCTTTTGTTGGAAATATAAATGAAAACATCACTTGTGCTCGTAATTCTTTAACTTTCTTCCCTAGCTGTTTGTAATCTCTAGTTATTGCTTTCAGATTCATTGTTATGTCATTGGTCCTCATGGACACCTTCATTTCCTGTTGGGTCAGTTTTCGGATGACAGGATGAGGTGGAACAAATCAAGGTTTTAGTCAGGGCTGACTATTAGTCATATGTTATATATTATATATATTTATATTTGTTGCTGTTGTTAGTTGCGAAGTCATGTCTGACCCATCGCAACTCATATTTATATATTCACATATTAATTATATATAAAGTAATATGACTTTATTATAACAAAGAAAATAAAGTAATCTCTGGCACTGAAAAAATGTATTATTGGATTGGGAATGATGATGATTTATGTTGCATCTCTCTCTCTCTCCCTCCCTCCCTCCCTCCCTCCCTCCCTCTAACTCTTGATTTGTATTTCCTCTTCTGTTCATTTACTTCCCATTTTGTTAGTTGATAACAATAAATGATTAACACTTCTTTTTCTGAAAGCATTCTTAGTTTACAGAATTTTTGCACAACTGCCTAACAAACACACACACACTTTTGTACAGTATTTTGTGTATATATATTACTGAAAAGGCATTTGTGAATTTGAGCTTTTTCCTTAATAGACCTACATGAACTGAGCATGAAAGAGTCAAACTCATCATGAATCACATTCTGACATATTCTCCATTTATTTAAAAAGTGAATGTTCTGATCATAACAGGGACGGTCTAGTGAGTCATATTGTAAGTGCCACAAGCAGCTGTGAAGAACACAATTGATTTCCTTATTAACATTTGATTTCATAACAAGAATACAAACGTATCAGTGTAAAGTTAGTACGTAAACAGATTCACCAGCCATGGCTTATATTTAATTTTGAAGAAGGATTTCAGTTCCTTTTGGATATCAGATGCAAGTATTTATAGGAAAGAGCTGTTAAACTTAATGCAACTTAGTTTCCTTGATGGAAATACAAGGAATAAATATGTATAAAGTTTAAGATGCATTCAATGAAAAGGATAAAAAGATACAGTATGTAGGATTAATGCACTAAAATTATTTACTATATTTAATGGTTTCATATACGCTCATTTATATTTTTTTCCTCCATAATAGTATAGGCATAAATTACCCTTTTTGAAGTGCTACAAGGAAATAAACTAAATGTTTTGCCAAAATATAGTAATGGTCATCTGCTAATAAATGCATCTTCTAAAATGGTCTATAGCAGGACTGTCAAACTCCCAGCTCACATCCAGTTTAGTGAAGGGGGAAAAAGTCCCGATACATCATGTGACGCCACCATGATGACATGAGTTTGACACCTCTACCCCTTAATCCTGGTTAGAAGAGGATGCCTGAAGCTTACAGTGATTGAACAGAGAGTGAGCAATTGTAGGTGCTGGGAATACGATTCCGGATGTTTAAACTAGCTTTAAAAAAAGCTAAGATACCTAAGGCATTGTTGCTGATGTACACTGGATAATTGAGAAAGCAAAAACAAACAAACAAATCAATCAATCAATATGTGCTTAGTTAATTATAGAAAGACTTTCTGTTGTATTGGTCAAGAAGTGCTCTTGGAATATTTAATTGTCCTTATGCGAAATTGTAAGTTATGTGGGAATGACCTTGGCAGATGAGGAAAGAGATGCTGCCTTAGGAATGACCAGATAAGAGACGATATAGCCTGCATCTGCATAATGGGCAGAGAGAAAAAAACTCCAAAAGGAACCTCCCTAACTTCTCATTCTGTAAAAGAGACAATGGGAGATTTGTACTAACACACTTATAAGATTCTGTTAATATATCTCTACAATAAAGTCGAATTAGCTCATTTGCTTGTGTTTCCTGTTTGGTCTACCTAGAAAGGCCAAGAGAAACTTTGTACAGGTCAGGAAGCCCCAATTTGGGCAGAATATATTGTATAAAACCGATTGACTCCAAGCTGACAAAGGAGTGAGAGAGGGTTGTATAGTCTTCCCTTATTTATTCAATCTGTATGCTAATTATATATTGAAGGAAGTGGATTGGAAGAAGATGGATGTAGTTTTATAATTGGAGGAAGAAACATCAATATACGTTACTGTTCTGATGATACTGCTCTAATAGCTACAAATGCAAATGATGTGCAAGATTTAGTAATGAAAATCAAGGAACACAGTGAAAAAAGGGATTAAGATTACATTTAAAGTGATCAAAAAAAGTACAACAACCAGCCAGAGAACTGTTAATGAGAATATTGAAGTGATAGATAGCCTCTGTTTTTTAGGACAGACTATCAAGGTAGAAGAGTTATGGTCAAGATATTCATCACATACGAGCCTTGCCAGAGCACTAGTGAAGAACTTGGAAAAGACAGTCACTTGTCTGTTTATACCTATAAAGATCAGAATCAGAATTGTGCAGCAATGGCATTTTATGTGACAATCTATAGAAAAAAGTTGGACTTTTAAGAAGCGAATAAATAAGTATTAACTTTGCTTTTGAACTTGCTGTTGGACTAGACTCCTGAAAATACCATGGATAGCCAAGAAAGCAAACAAATAGATCATCCAACAAATTAACATAATTTTTACTTGAAGCACAAATGACCAGGATCATGTTATCACACTTTGGATATATAATGGAAAGAGCTAAGAGATGTCAGCCCTTCAAGATAGAAAATGTACAAAACTGAGGTCATGCAGGCCAATATTACTTTTATTATAAAGATATAGCAAGAGGATCTTGCCAGTTTGAATGCATTTACCCTCTCTCCCCATTATCTTCTTGAAAACAAAGAAGAGTCTTATCTGAGACATTTTTTCAGGTTACAGTTCTGCTCCAGACTCAGATTTATTTTACATGATTTTGGTCTTGGTACTGGCTCTTCCTCCTGTCTCTCAAGGCCATTTCCTCTGTCAGTCACCTCCCCCATCAGTTTTAGTCACCTCTTCCATGTTCCCAGAAAAATCTGAATCTGGGTCATGGAACAAAGTGCAGATATGCAGCTCCTTCCCTCTGCCTATGTGGATCTCCCAACTTGCTGTTATTGTCATATTAAACCGATGAAGTATCCTTTACATTTTCATATGAAGTCTTGGTAATTGTACAACACTGGGTCATTACCCTTAATGATAGGTATGGCCCATTTACTTCACAGTCCCTTCCTTTAGTAAGCTTAACACAAAAGTCACCTTGTTGCAGTCTGTGTGAAACTCTGCTGGTATGCCTGCCGTAAACAGTCATATGCAGTTGTGAAGGTCAGTAATTGGTCCTGGTCACCTCTAAAAAAATTTGACACATGGGAAAACATTGGCTGTGTTGCAGGCTGACCATTAGAGGAGAAGATTCAAATGTTGGGAAAGGTGGAAGGAAGAAGTAGACGGCCAGCAACCATGTAATGGCTGATTTGATTGAGTACCAAGCTTCCAGAAGCCATCTTGCCAGCTATCAATAGCCAGACAAGCAGGGATTAACACCAGGATTAACATCAGACAAACAATCAGGAAACAAAGAACAGTTTAATCAAGAAACTACCAAGGAGAAAACAATATCTCATCTATGGTGACAGGGCAAGTCACTGCATATAAATAGAAAGCAAACTCCACTCCCTTCTAGCATTGAAGATATCATCTAGCTGGATAACTAAACATGTGTAAGCGAACACCAAACTCAAAGTACACTCAAGACTCCATAAACAGATATATTCTGTATACAAATAATTGTGCTTTTCTTAATCTTGATGAACATTATCTATAGTGAAGGTTTTTAAAAAAATTCCTATCAATTTCAACAAGAATTAGATTAAATATATGCTTATATTTCTCCACATAAGAAGCAGAACTCCTCTGAAAAGTTAGGATTTTGTTGAATTATTCTATGTTTGATATTTAAAAATAAATAAATTGTGATATCCTAACATTTGTTGTGATATAAGTTTAGATAACATCCTAACAAGTGTTTCTTTGTGAAACACATTTGCTACTGCAAATGGAATTCTCACATTGTTTCTCTGTGTGTTCACTTGTGCTTAAACAAAATAATAATTACAAAAATGTTTTAAATTGCAATTGTTACATCTTAAGATGTTGTTGTAGTGGCAAACAATAAATGATTCCATCCATTTTGAATGAGGAAGAGAGGAAAACAAAGGAAAAAAACTAGTTGGGTTAAGTCTTTTACCTTTAACTAACTTATGTTGTTGTAAAAAATAAAACAAAGAAAAAACATCTAGAAGAAATTACAAGTAATGTAAAAAAAGGGGGGGTGAGAAGTCACCTGTGAACCTTGGTATTTGAACCCATTCCCAACTTCATGCTTTCTAGAGATTTATAATAGAACTTTTCAAAATTTCCAACCAGAGAACCATTGATTGGGCATTCTGAAATTTCTATTTCCATCATGTGTGATTTACACTAATTTCAGAAACAATTGGGAGCTAGCAACCATTTATTTCATAGCTTTATTTCTCTTTCTGGGTCCATGATAAAGTATGCTCTTCGCTGTATATATCAGCCTTGTGATATTCTTGCATTGGAGGTTCAAATCCTATTGAAGATCTTTTGTTTTTTCCAGATGTATCATTCTATGCTACCATGATTATGCTAATTGGAAAAAATATTGGTGAATGCTGCACAGCATTTTCATTAAACTAGACATACCCATTTCCTGCAGCCGTTCTTCATATGTTTTAGCCTCCAGTCCCCAAATCATCTTTGTTGCTCTTCTCTGCACTCTTTCTAGAGTCTCAACATCTTTTTTACATCGTGGCGACCAAAACTGGATGCAGTATTCCAAGTGTGGCCTTACCAAGGCCTTATAATGCCTATCATCTTCCATCCTTACTGCCTTCCCCAACCTTACTTGACACTTCCCAGCCTGTCCATTCTTCTCCATCTCTCTCATTCTGCCTTCTGCAGTCCTGTCTGCTCGCCCATGTAAGTTAAGACTGCAAGAGGGAGGTGCTTCGCTTGAAAAATAATTGCATTTTTTCTTTGGTTGAGGATTCTTTGATACTGCAGCTACAAACAACAAAAGCTCTGTGTCTTTTTCTTTAAAAAAAAAAAAAGTAATAAGAGAAAAAAATGCCCCTGATTATGCAATGACTTTCACCATGCATCCATGCAGTTTTCTTGACAACACTACGGAAGTGCTTTGTCCCTGTCTTCTCATTCTGGTTGTTGTTTTATTTTGTTTAGTCTACAGTCCTGGGAATCCCCAGTGATCTGTCTTCCTAGTGTCAACTACACCCAATCTTGTTTAGTTTGTGAATCCAAAGTTGGCCCAAGTTCTAGTACTTGCTGAGGAAAAAAACCCACTATGCTTTTTCAAATATACAGTTCTTTCTGATCAGTAGAAGGAACGAGGAAACAACCACTCCTGCTGAAGAGAAAAAAACTCCAGCTACTTCTTTTGGGGGAGGACGAGGTAGAGTTTTCCTATTACAACTTCTTCCAGGTAAAAGAAAATAAAAGAATTATAAAATACATACATTAAATAACAAAAGAAATAAAAAGTGGTTCCACTTACTCTAGGGCTGTATTTATTTTATTATTTTACTTTATTTTATTTTATCAAACTTATTAACTGCCCATCAGCCTCACTGAGGGGCTCTGTACCGCCCTATAGTAGTTTAGTTTAGTTTAAATTAGATTAGGATTAGGTCAGGGGTGGGTTGTGGATCTTTTTGCTGCCGGTTTGCTCAGGGTTGTAACTCATGCGCGAGTGCGCGTGCATGCAGCAGTCAAAAAATAGAAGCAAAATCCAAGATGGCAGCACCCACAGAGACACTGACAGAACCGTCTCCGTGACGTCATCACCGAGTTACTAATAATTCTAAAGAACCGGTTAGAACCGGTAGGAATACACCTCTGGTTAAGGTTTAGGTTCTAGAATATAAACTATACCTTTTCAGAGATCACTTCCATTGCTGATATACCTTTATCAAAAATACTTTTTTCATAGAAGATTTTTAAAATGGCTGACTAAAAAAAAAGAAGATATTAATTGGAATTTTGCCAACAGATACCGGTAATTGAGATAATTGAGATCAACCCTGACTGCTCTTCAGAAGGCCAGATCCTGAAGATGAAACTCAAATACTTTGGCCACCTAATGAGAAGGAAGGACTCACTGGAGAAGAGCCCAATGCTGGGAAAGATGGAGGGCAAAAGAAGAAGGGGACGGCAGAGAACGTGGTGGCTGGATGGAGTCACTGAAGTAGTCGGCATGAGCTTAAGTGGACTCCAGGGGATGGTAGAGGACAGGGAGCTTGGAGGAATGTGGTCCATGGGGTCAAGATGGGTCGGACACAACTTCGCGACTAACAACAAGAACAAATTGACATCAAGTCTCCTTTCTTATCCAAGTGAGGCAGAAATATAATTTGAGGAATATCAAATGTACCTCTAAATATATACCAAATTAGAGGACAAGCCTACGATCACAATAGACAGGGGAAGCTTATCACTGCTTTTTCACAATAGCCGGATACAAATATGGCATTGACCATGTAGTTTGGTTTTGGCCTAGAATGCTGTGTGAATCAGTTACTGTGATTTATAAACAATGATTTGTTGCTTAGCTTGCTGTGCAAACTGTAAAGTAATTATAGTTTATTCAATACATCGTGGATAAATAAACCTTGGTTCTATCCAACATATGAGCCCAGTCGCCATATGGAAAAGCAGACGTGATGTTTCTGCATGAGTTGATCGAGTCTATGCTAACAGAGACATCTGCCAGTTGGGTCCTTTTTGAATACAAGGATGGGGGACACAGGAAAAAATCGTTTATTGTTATTTATAAGGTCCTTGGGAAATCCAAGAATCAGCTTGTTTCTATAAGAAATGTTTCTAATAAGAAATGTTTATAACGTGTTTCCCCATAACTTTTTCCAATAATGTTAAAACCACACAAGGTATGAACCAACCCCTTTCTATTTATCGTAGCATAAATGAAATCATCCAATTGCTTGGGGCTACAGATCTAAAATACTGAAGGGGGGGGGAAGGATTCTCTTAAAATAGAACAATATCTAAAGGATGCTATTAATGCAAGTCATATCTGGAACAAACAGTATGCTACCCATCAACCGAGGTCTAAAGGGAAGAAGGAAAATAGACCATATTGTATTCACAGGAGGGACCCTAGCACCTATTACATTTTGCCAGGAATGAAAACAAGCTTATTCCATGTTCAGACAAGCAAGAAAACTATAAACCAGAAGCCGTTTACATGAGTTGGAGAGACAGCCTGACACTTATTTCTCAACTGTGGCTGATCTGACTTCTATTTTATTTATTTATTTATTAAACAAATAAATCTTCCCTTTGGCCAGAACAGGATACTACAATTTACAGATGAACTCTCCATCTTTCATCTCCTGTTAAGAATTTCATTACTAATACAGGTAATAGCAATAGCACTTAAAACTTATATACTTCTTCACAGTGCTTTACAGCCCTCTCTAAGCGGTTTAGAGAATCAGCCTATTGCTCCCAACAATTTAGGTCTTCATTTTACCCACCTTGGAAGGATGGAAGGCTGAGTCAACCTTGAGCCTGGTGAGATTTGAACCCTCGAATTACGACCATAATGGAGCCTACCCATTACAATCAAAAGTTGGGAGAGCGTTAATTGAACCACCTCACTTAACAAGTCCCTATCCCTACTACCGTCAATACATTTGTTAAACAAATGTGTGGGCCATTCAGTAGAATATGAGATGCCTCAGCGGTAGGAGAGTCTCTAGCCCAGGCACAAGCTCACCTACCTCCAGCCTCCAAGGCCTTCCCCAACCCGAGATACCCCATGTTCCGCTTTCCACCCCTTGCGGTTTCCATAGCTACTTGGGCCTCCTCCCTGCCCGTCCAACCACCACCACGACCGTCATCGATTGCTCACCTACCTTTCAAAGTCTCCAGAGCTTAGAGGATTGGGGTGCGGAACAGGGGTGAACTGCTCCCGGTTTGAACCGGTTCGGAAGAACCGTTACCAGTCTTGTGGCCTGGTTCACCGTACCGGTAACGATGGCTGGCTGGCCACGCCCCCTGAACTGGTCCCCCGGTCGCTGCTCACTCACCCCACCCCGCCCAGCCAAAATCAGGAGGGGTGGGGGATCTGTTTTTGCTCTGTTTTACCGGACATTCTGTTTTAGGCAAAAAACCGGGGGCTTTAGGCAAAAAACGGGGGTTTTAGGCAAAAAACGGGGGTTTTAGGCAAAAGAACAGGGGGTGGGGGTC
>JANHFT010003615.1:406837-417982 GCA_032467955.1 Pseudoxenodon macrops | reverse complement strand
CAAAAGCACACAAAATGGCACCAGCAACAGATTGAACAGGTTTAACAGATTTGGAGAGAACCGGTTCTATGATGTCATCAGCTGCTTGCAACCTACTCTATAGAACCGGTGCGAACCAGTAGGATTTCACCCATGCCCTGGCACGCCCACCAAGCCACACCCACAGAACCGGTAGTAAACGTTTTCAAATCCCACCATTGCACTTTGAGTATTCTGCAGAGACTTCGTATATCTTGAGAAGCCCCCAAGTGATTTTGAGCAATGCTAACATTTCATAACAATAGAAGCCTGGTTGATTGGATGATCTGAGAGACACATTTCAGTTTAGTGTGTCTTTTGTTAGGTTTGAAAAAAAACAAACCCTGAGTGGGTAGTCTAAGCAGAACATGAATCCCAGAGAATGAAAACACACGGACACGCAGTGCTTTCAAAATACAGGATAGGACATCTTTTGAACTATGTAGCTATTACAGGAGTCTACTGCTACCGTATTTGGATTGGTTAACACAAAGACTTAGGTTCTCAAGGAGTTGATGTACATTTTAAAAAATGCCTAGCAACTGGAACTTTTTCAATTCCATTCCTTGGTAGATTTATAACAGCCAGGAAAATAAGTTGCTCTAGAGCAACGGTGTCCAACCTTGGCAATTTTAAGACTTGTGGACTTCCAACACCCAGAAAACCCAGAGGAGCCCTCAGAGTTGGTTTTCACCAGATCTGTGCCAATATATTTCCAATAAAGCTATTCTTTGAAGAATCCACCTGCCTCGGGGTTTTTGCTTGCGATGGATCTAATATTTGAAACCCTGACACCAGTGGTGAAATACAATTTTTTTTACTACCGGTTCTGTAGGCATGGCTTTGTGGGTGTGGCAGGGGAAGGATACTGCAAAATCCCCATTCCCTCCCCCACTCTTGGGCCAGCCAGGGGTGGTATTTGCCGATTCTCCGAACTACTCAAAATTTCCACTACCGATTCTCCGAACTACTCAAAATTTCCACTACCGGTTCTCCAGAACCAGCTGGGTTTCACCCCTGCTTATCAAGGTTGAGAAATGCTGCTTTAAATTATTCAAACTAGATATTTCACTCAAGGGGCCCTTCTTTTGTCTTATCCAATATACAATCACTGACATACTTTTCCTGTATCTGAGAAAAAAATCATTCCTGACTCCCAAATAACCCTGAATGACAAAGTAAACATACATTGCTTTATTTTTTTTAATGTTTCAGCAATAGACACGAGTTCCTTTATGGCAAATTAGCACTTGTCATTCTCTAGAGGGCACATCCTTTTTAAAGGATAGTGTGTTCTATCCATTTAGTTTATTAAAGAATTGGCTTAAGATGATACGATATGTGGAGCTAGCCTTTACATGCATCAAACAGTTCTGGGCTGACTATCGTTGTAGGTCGGGGATTTGAAACCTTGTCCCAGTTTAACATGCACGTACGTTTCGCTTTAAAGAGGACAGTCTTTCAAACTATGAAGTAGTGCTGTCTTATTTTTGCAATGCAAAGTTTTGCTTTCTGAGTATGATCTTTAAGCTAAGATAAATCGCGTCTGAATAGGAGAGAGAAGATCTGCTTCTGCTTCTCTTCATTGCCCATGAAACAGCGCATCTGCCTTGGTTACAGTTGCTATGGAAGAAGACTTCAAGCTGACACTTTAAAAATGACTGGGAGATAGCGAAATATAATTTGGATTGTCAAAGGGATTGACACATTGGGATTGTAAGTTAGAAAGTCGAACTCTGAAAGAGCATGATTAGCCAGACTAGGTTCTGGCTAGGATTTTAAAACGAAGGAAGGATCAGTTTGACATATGAAGGCTGTCAGTGGGTTTTGTTTATTTATTATGTTTTGATCGTCCTTTTCACCATGAAAAATCTTCTCCAAGAGACACAGGTTAGCATTCGAAGGAATGGAATTAAAAGGGAGGGGGAAAAAGACTTTTCTCTTTTGAGATGGACGTTGGTGAAAAGAGATCTGGAGGCCAAAGTGAAGGACGGAAACGGCGAAGTTACAAGTAATGACTGATTATATTTAAAAAACACACACATAGAAACTGAAGAACTAACCTGCTTTAGCATCAACATGCTTCAGAGGTGGGTTCCTACCGGTTCTATCCAGTTCTATAGAGTAGGTAGTAACTCCCTAGGTAGTAACATCTGTCGATCGCTCCGTGGGCGCCACCATCTTGGATTTTGCTTCTGCGCATGCGCAAAAGCTAGATTTCGACTGTTGCGCGTGCGCTCGAGGTGCTACCCTAAGCAAACCGGCAGTAGGAAAATTCAGAACCCACCATTCTGCCATGCTTGAATAGAATTTCCCTAGGAAACAACAGAACAATGCATCAATAGGGGGGGGGAAACAGAAAATGTATGTTGGACCTTCATGGAGGTTAAGCAGTCATTATCTTATGTCAGGGTTATCCATAGGTTGGGGGACAAAAATGTTTACTATGGTGGACACAGCCATATCATCAAACTCTCCGGTTTCTTGATGACATTGAATTCAGCGACCAACCAATTGGTAGGTTTCAGAAGAACTTTGGATATACTGTATGTATTCTTCAAACAATGGCAGTAGCATATTCTTGAGGTGGGAAATGCCCATATTTGTCCTGCATTTCTTCTTTTGAAATATGTGTTCCAGTAGATGACCAATGCATGTGTAAACGTGCTGGGCCAAATACATGATATTTCAGCTGAAGTGATTCTGCCTCTTCTTAGCAGGTATGATAACCTATTCCAACCTATTTTCAAATGTAAGAGGAGGCTCACCAAGGGGCAGGATAACGCCAGCCTAAGATGTTTTATTGCATGAGGCAGAATCCAAGTTTATTCCGTGCAGGTACTCCCAGCTCCATCTGTACATACGGTGCTAAATGAAGCAGAGCATTTCACCTTGCCATATTGACAGGGTCAGATATGAGTCTTAATAGGAGAGAGAAGAAGAATCAAGCAGATTTGCAAGGGCATACGAAGGCAGAAAATTGGAAGCACGATAAGCCATGTTATATTTACTACTTTGTACTAACAAATTATCAGGCTTAATTATGCTTAAAATCTGTGCTTAGAACATCGTGAATCACCAGCATTTTGAAGGACAAGATACTTAATCTTCCCCTTTCAGGCTGCAAAATATACTATACAGCTGATTTATTCATACTACCCAAATGTAATGTTTCTGCCTTCATTACCACATTGAATTTTCCTGAAAATTATTTTCCTTTCTATTAAACCGCCTAAAAATTTATGAGTCACAGAGTGGACTAAATTGACTGGTTTCACCATTTTGCTAGGCTATTTGATGGGCCTAACCTGTGTGTCTGCGGAAAAAATCACTGATAGCTGGACATGCAAAGCTATAAACCTCAATTTACAAATCAGGACGTGTTGAGATTTAAATCTTGTACTAGAGTCAATAAAACGTTTTACAGTGCAGTCACAGACCTGGTTAGTACTTTAAGGAGAGCTATAACCCACTGAAAAACTAATTAATATTCACATTGTGCTGGTGGACTGTTAATTAATGAACAGTGGTGTTGACAGCACTGAGCACAAAACGCCTTCTCAAGCCCTAAATACTGTACATATTCTTGGATGCTCTACTCCTGGTTCCTAAATTTCCCTTCCTGGATCTTTTGATTGTTCATCATTGCCCTTGGTTGCTCTTCCTCTATTTTTCCTCTTTTTCTTTCCTGCCATCTTTTTCTTGGTTTTGTGATCTAAAGCAGTGTTCCTCAACCTTGACTACTTTAAGATGGGTGGACTTCAACTCCCAGCATTCCCCAGCCACCAAATCTTGCTAGGAGTTGATCCAGCTATTTTAAAAGTGCCCAAGATTGAGAAACACTCAAAGGCCAAAGACATTTTTCACCAACCCCAATTTTTTAAGATAGGGATTATTTAAAAAAAGATTAACCTATTGCACATACACCTCGTTTGAGGATCATTTCAATGTATTTCATATATAATGTTTTTCACTGCCTCATTATATCTTTTGAGCAAAGCTTCTTTTAACTGCATGCTGTCAATTTGTGTGTA
This sequence comes from Pseudoxenodon macrops, assembly GCA_032467955.1. Taxonomy (NCBI): domain Eukaryota; kingdom Metazoa; phylum Chordata; class Lepidosauria; order Squamata; family Pseudoxenodontidae; genus Pseudoxenodon; species Pseudoxenodon macrops. The sequence goes on along the minus strand of JANHFT010003615.1, from coordinate 413,930 downwards.
ACACATTTTTAAAGTCTCTATAAATGGAGCTTTGAATGTCCTTGGAGCATAAGCATAATAAAGCACACAGATGTACAGTTAATATTTTAACACATCCAAATAAATGTGATGTAGCAGTTGCTTTTGGTGTTTTGATAATGATTGTGTAATGTTGTTTGAGTTATTTGAAGCAGTCTTATCACAACTTTATTTCGGTGAAATATTGTGGAAAAAAATGGATATGGAGAAGTTTCCAGAATAGCAAAAGTGAAATATACAAGATATATAGGATTCAGACTAGGTAATATTTGAAGTGGAAAATCTATGTCCCAATTATTAGAGTAAAAAAAAAAATCACCATCCATAAATGTAATTGTTAGTCTCAAAAGCCAAGAAGGTAATTGCTATTTATAGACCTGCAGAGAAAGAGAAGGGTATAAATAGGAGAAAGTTGGAATATAACTGCAGATTTCTGAAGTAAACCATTTTCTAGAAGGCAGACATTTATTTGAGTGAAAATAAATCCTATTTCTTAGGATTTTAGCTCAAGAATCACATAGAAAGCAAACATTTTACAATCAGAGTTTACTCTTTTCCAAAAACAGACAACCAAAATCATGAACTGTCCCTAATAAATAAGGGATCTGAAGCAACTGTTTTTATTATAACTGAGTGTTTAATCTCACGGTTTCATCACCAGAATGGGAAGGCAAATATTTCTGCAGAGTAGAAAACATCACCTTCTATTAATCCCCCCACTCACCCGTAAAATAAGTGTTTCCTGCATTTCTTTTATTTTTTTCAACTTTTGAAGTACAATTTTTCCTATAATGTCCTCTTGAGGTCAGAGGTGGGTTCCTACCGGTTCAGACTGGTTCTACCGAGTAGGTAGTAGGCCGCTGGTGATGTCACGGGGCCAGTTCTGCTTTGTGGGCACCGCCATCTTTTTTTAAATTTTTTTGGTTTTTTTCTTCTTCTGCGCATGCGCAGAAGCAGAGTTTCCGGCACTGCGATGCATCGCCATCTTGTTTTCGGCCTTATTGGGGGGGAATTTTTGGGGTTTTTTCCTACTGCGCATGCACGCGCCTATGAGGCGCGCCCACGCAGCACGGGAGGCAGCAAACCGGCAGTGAGGTAAGTTAGAACCTACCCCTGCTTGAGATTGCAGCGAGAGGAGGATCCCTTCAATACTCAAAATTCTAATATTTCTATGCACCGCTTTTACAGCACTGCAAAATAGCATTGTGGTTAAGATCTTCAATTAGCATACAGAAGGTTGCTACTTCAAAATCTGCCAATTTTTTTTTAGAATTATGATTTCAATTATTGTTTTTCTTTTCTTGAGTAGCCAGTCTCTCCCCCTTAGGTTTTTTTGGTTACTTTTAATCCATCCATGGATTTACCACAGGGCTGTCAAACTCCCAGCCTGCAGGCCAGATGCGTCACGCGCTGGCCACACCCACCTGATTCAGCAAAGGGGGGGGGAGTCCCGATAGGTTACGTGACACCGCTGTGATGACATGAGTTTGACACCCCTGATTTACCATTTTACCAATTGTTTTTCAGTCATTTAAGTACAATGATTTCATTCCCAGCTTTTTATTTGGAGTCTGGGAATGAAGTACTTCTACCTCAAGTGGCTTGAAACAGGGTAACATACTATCCTTATATGATTATTTTTTTTAAAAGCTTCTTACGTTACATATATAAAAAAAGAAAGAAGCTATGGGGAAAACTACTCAAGAAAAGAAAGTGTGTATGTATTAAAAAGAATTGTATTAGTTTTCAATCCAGCAACCTTTTCTATACTATACAAGGATTTTAACCCCTATATTATTTCTCCAGTACAGATAAGAGGAGGCATAAAACATTAAGAGACTGCTGGAAACTTTTTTTTAAAAAGCTGCTTGTTGTGCCTCCATATATCTGCATTTTTATGCATTAATCTTGTGTGTGTTGTATCTTTTGTGTTGTGCGCATATATTGGCAAATTGCAATGGCTTTTCTGGAAAAGAAAACCGACAGGCTGCAGGACCATTGGAATTTCTAATAGGAGAACATCCTAGTCTATAGACTGAATATCTTGCAAATTGTCCAGTCTAGACAGGATTACAGTATCTTAAACCAGTTTAGCCTCAAACTGGCATGAGTGCAAGAGAAGAACAGCTTATGTGGCAATTGCAGATATGATTTAAGTAATCTTCAAATTCAGGTGAACTGCATTATCTGGGCATAAATTAGAAACGTTGCCATGGTGAAATGTATAATGTCCTATATATCATTTGTAAAAAAAGAAAAGAAAAACACAGTTGCTAGTCTAGTGGCATAAATCCTGACATAAATTACACTGCTGACATTGACCCTATGCTGGCATGGGGCTTTGAGCACTAAGCAAGCTGACTGTCTCACATCTCCAATAGCCTGCTTCAAGCAGTTGCATCAGTCAAGAAAAGTAGAACAGCTAAGCCAGACGGCATCTATTTTCCATGAAAACGATCCCAAATGAATTCCCTGCCCTGTCTAGCTGCAATTTTGGGGAAGAGACGTCTTTGGAGATTGACAGTGGCTAAAACTGGGCTGATGGTCAAATTGTCTGAACTGGTCTAAGGCTGCTTCCTGTGATTCCTATTAAGCAAGTGTTGGAAGAAATATCCATCTGGTTCAGTTCCAAGCTGGGAGAAAGACACTGGAAACATGGAGTCTGATTGGAAAGAGGGTTTAAATGGTGAAGCAGAAGCACATGGGTGGTTCTGGGCAGCTGACCACATGGAGTTGAGAATGAGGGTTATTTATAACCTTCTCTTGGGCCTTGTCCTTGAGCTTCCTGTTCCTGTGCAAGAACATGTATTCTATTGGCTGTTGTAGGGGTCATAGCTAACCCTGTAGGTTGCCTGAGAAGTTTGGTTGAAGCCTGGAGGGTGATGCAATGTCCCCAGGTGATTTTGCAGTGTGGTGAGCTCTGCTGCTAGATAATCCTATTATGTCCTGGAGGGTCATATCTTAATCCCATCACCCTGGATCTGAAGGTCTTTTGTCTTGTAGATAAGTTGGCTCAGTCCTACTGGGGCTATTAAGAAAGGTGGAGGCTGCTTTCCAAGACCATGTTTCTCCTTTAGGGAAATATAATATTCTGCCTTTTTCAATATTTCTCAAAATATTTCATTCTTCTAGGAGAGGAATGGGTGCTAACTTTGTACACTTTCTTTTTTATTTGCCGATCAACTTTCTTAGGAATAATAGACACTTACCTCAGACAATTTTGAATTTCTTACAATACTTCCAGCCTAACTTTACGCTGGACAATGAAGAAAATTAAGCCGGTTCTCCAAAGAACTTCAGCAAAAGTCAGGCCCATGAGAAGATTGTTTGTATAGAACACCTTAAAAGCTGGAGCTAGCCATGGCTGGCCTGTTCATCTTTTAAAATGTTTTCATTTTTTTGGTCTCCTCAGGCTTAGTAGTTTACTGGATATCATTGTGTCCATGTCAGTCTTGATTGGATACTCCATCACAACAGCTAGCTTTGTGCTTTACGTGGTCAAGGAACATCAAACAAAGGCAAAACAGCTACAGCATATCTCTGGCCTCGGTGTGACCAGCTACTGGGTGGCTAACTTCATTTATGACATGGTGAGTAGCTTATCTCTTAAATATAATATGGAATGAATGATGAAATGAAGCAAAAAACACACCCCTATATTTTGTGGCGCAGTGGTTAGGATGCACTGCAGGTTACTTCTACTCACTACTTCTGCTCACTGCTGGTTACCTGCAATTTGGCAGATTGAATCTCACCAGGCTCAAGGTTGATTCAGCCTTCCATCCTTCCAAGGTCAGTAAAATGAAGACCCAAATTGTTGGGGGCAATATGCTGACTCTGTAAACCACTTAGAGAGGGATGCAGAGCATTGTGAAGTGGTATATAAGTCTAAGTGCTATTGCTAGCTGCTATATTAAAAATGCAGGATTCACTTACTTATTCTGACTCATAAAACCCCATGCTATATTCAGTTTTTAAAATCTTAGAATTAAGCTGTTGCACCATGCTTAGTAATACATGGACTCTATCCTCTTTTTGTTGTTGTTGCTATACTATATGAATAAAACTCAGAACTTTAAAATAGCCCAATCTAATACTAAGATCAGAAGTTCATTTAGATTTAACTAGAAATTAATAAAGTTGTTCTCAGGTTAAATTAAAAAAAAATATGGCAAAAGGGGAGACTTAATTGGCATCCCCTTCTAGATCTTTTAGTTGAAACCCTGAGTTACCTATTAATATATGAACATTCAACTATGATGTTTTAATTACTATTGTTAAAAATACTGCAATTTGATGTGATATGAGAAGCCAACTAATTTTTTTAATCCTCCAGACCAAAATTAGTTTTACCCATCCTATAAAAATGGTTTTCCTTTCTTCAGAGGAAAATAACTTTTCTCTTTTTGGAGACACTGATTCTCAGGCCATTGTGGATTCTGTTAATATTTTAAGGGAAGATGGAAACAGTATAAAGAATAAAATATATTTGGATATAAAACTTCCCACAATATATTGTATGCTTTTTGTTTGTATTTCATATATCATAATAAGCCAAAACATAGGTAGTTTAGAATCATGTATGAGTAATATGGCTTTTGATGCAGCACTGCAAACTATGGCTAAGCACATGTGAACATTTTGTTTTTTAAAAACATGATCATCTACTTCCAAATTATTGAATAAATATGGATAAATATGAAATATTTTCTCATGGGAATTGTCATAAAACATTCCTAATAGGCCTGTATAATTCAAATAAGTTGCTTGGAGGTTCTTAGAGCCAAGCACATTTTTCTGGATTTAAACTGGTGATTAAATGCTACCTACTCAGTCCGGTTTGGGCGAGTAAGTAGCGGCAGCCACCGGTGGTTTGGAGAACTGGTAGCGGCCATAGTGCAAGGCTCCACCCACTTGCCCGAATGTCACCATTTCCGGTTGTTGTTTTTTACCCTCTGCACATGCGCAAAGCCTTCTGCTCATGCGCAGAGGATGAAAAAGTGTATGTGATGGCGGTGCGCGCAAAGCATGTGCTGCCGAACCAGTAGGGAAGGTAAGTAGATTTCACCACTGATTTAAACTCATTATAATAGGTAGGTATGCCTCTTTCATGCTTTGGCTCCTTGGTTTGAAAATGGCACATTTATGCATTTTCTGTTGGATAGCATCCCAGATGAGCTAATAGAAGCCAGCATTTAACAGACTGAAACTAATGTAGTGATATGCTGTTATGTTACTTGATATCTTCCACTGAATTCTTGCTGGGGTGATTTATAAATATTTTCAAATAAATAAACGTCAACATAAATTCAAAGGCTTTACAGAATTTAGCTTTTCATAATGTCATTATTTTTAAATGTAATCCTTTTTTCTCTTCCCATTATTGCTACCATTTCAGACCTAACTGACTTTATAGAATGATATCCAGCTCTACAATTTAAAATGTACTTTATATTATTATGCTTTTTTCTAGACTGGACATGTAAAAATAATTAATAACAAAATAATTACTATGGAAGAGCTGACACACAAATAATGTATGAGTAATTCAAAAAAACACTTGAGAAGGGACTATGGTTTATGTTAATTAATATATTTTTCTTTCTGGTTGGCATATTTTTGTATTATTTCAAAATAAGTTCAACTAGCAGATGCAAATAGCCTTCATCCTTCTGAAATACGCTACTTCTTTCAAATTGATTTGAGCTATGTTAGAAATATTGTTTGTCTCCAGATTAAAGCTATCTAGGACCTCTGTAAATAATGCTTGCTTCCTTTGTTAGTAACTTTTGCATAATTAGAAGAAAATCCAGTTTAAGCTTAGTATTTGGTCTGTGATAATCAGTTGTATTTATGAACATTCTACAGGTTTATTTTCTGGTGCCTGTTATACTCTCAGTGGGCGTTATTTCAGCTTTTCAGATACCAGCTTTCTTCAATGACAATAACCTGTTGGCTGTATTCCTGCTTCTTCTTTTATTTGGGTAAGGATTTGGATAGTTTGATTCAATTTGAATGGAAACTCTAATTATAGTTTTGAACAGAGCTATTTAAATTACTTATTTTGAAAAGTAATTTTAAAAAGTCAGTATTTTAAGTAACTAGTCATAAAAAAAGCATAAAAGAGGGTAAATAAAAATAAACCAACCAATTCTAGAAATAAGGTATGTACATTAAAAAGAAGCCAATCTACCTAATGGGTTTCATAGATATTTAATGATATAGAATTATGAAAGAGCACAAAAAATTGAAAGGCTTTATTACAAGACAAAACTTGATAAAATATGGAAGAGTATGAGAAAAATAAATTCAACAATCTCACCACTAGCTCTTCTTTAAGAATGGAATAGAATATTCTATTTAAGAATAGAATAGAATACACTAGAATAGAATAACAGAGTTGGAAGGGACCTTGGAGGTCTTCTAGTTCAAGCCCCTGCTTAGGCAGGAAACCCTACACCACTTCAGACAAATAGTTATTCAACATCTTCTTAAAAACATCCAGTGTTGGGACATTCACAAATTCTGGAGGCAAATAAAAAATAAAAATAAAAATGGAACAAATAAAAAGTTTCATAATAAAATGGATGCAAAACTAAAAATAATTTAAAAATTACAAACTGAAATTACTAGGCAAAATGTGGCCACATTAGTCTTTGAGAAGTACATTTTGTTCTCATGTTGATCTGCATTTTCTTATTATTATTTTCTTTATTTTCTTTTTAATTTTAAGGTAGAAAGTTACAATTAATGGAGTGTTTTTCTTGTTTTCCTTTCTTTATATGTGCCTATTTTATCTACCTAAATGTATGACTATACCCAGCAATGAAAGAGTACCTGGATGAGCTTAATGGATTTCAAAACACTCAGTAGTGTATGGCAGCAGCCAAAATAGCTAATACAATCCTTGGCTGTATAAATACCGGCATAGAATCAAAATCATGCAAATTATTAGTATTGCTTTATAAATCCTTAGTAAGACCACACCTGGAATACTGTATTCAGTTTTGGTCACCACATTACAAAAAAGATATCGAGACTTTGGAAAAAGTGCAAAGAAGAGCAACTAAGATGA
>JANHFT010003615.1:381149-394544 GCA_032467955.1 Pseudoxenodon macrops | reverse complement strand
GGGAGGTGAGGAGACAGCCGGCGGGGTGGCAGGGATGGCGGCGGCGGCGGCGGCATCCAAGAGTTTGGACCGTTTTGCTCACTTCATGCCCCGCCAAGTTTTTTTTTTTTATAATGGCAATAAGAGCAGCATTCCGGGCCAGGTTAAACACACACACACACACACAAACAAACGCACACAAGCACACACAAACAAACACACACACACACACACAAAATGCCCTTTCCAGCATTTGCGAGCCAAGCTAGTGCTTGCTTCAAGTCAACCCCTTCAACTTTTTAACTCTTCAGGATGGGGATGGGTTGGCCCTTCTCCCAGGATGGATGCCAAAGCCCAGCTATTCTGAGGGGTTCTTAGCTGTGACCCTCCTAGGTTAAGGTGTGGGACTGGTACTCCTTAAATTTGCCCCAGAAGGAAAAACTGTGTGTGTGTTTGAATGGTAACTTTTATTTTTGGAGCAAGACTTTATCCACTGACAGTCTTCTAAAAAAAAGGGGGGAGGATTGTTATCACATGGGGTTGAAGGGGATGGTCGAAAAACCTTCTTCAGAAAAGATGCTCTTGATTCTTCCAGACATTCCTCTCCCTTCCATTTGTGGGAACCACACACACACACATACACACACACCTGAACTTATTGGGACCCTAACCTGCAGACCAGCTTTAGCAATGGCAAGCAATGGTAATTGCCTGCTTTTGAAGCTATCTGCCTTTGCTGAGGTCTCCCAGTGGCAAGACAGAGGGCTGGGGTTTTGTTTTATTTTATGCTCCGTTTTATAGTCCTGAGTGAGATCCTGAAATATTGGGCGGTGCATAGATTAAAACAACAACAACAACTCTAGTTTAGGGATGTTATTTTCTTTGGAGGGGGTCAGGAGAGGATACTAAAAGAAAACTCACAGTGCCCTAACTGGAAAATATTATTTTCAGCAACATGGTTGTATTTTTTTAAAAAGGGGAAAGGGGAGAAGGGAAAACTCGAAACTTTTTCTCCCTTCTTCCTGCAACAGCTCTTAAGGAACCTGCCCTTTGAACCCTGGGCACGCTGTCCCTCTTTCTTGGATGGAAGCGCTAAAAATTATTAGTTTAGGAACTGAAGTGCACCTCTCTCTGCTTGTGTGTTTTTTGTGGGCATCCTTCTTTCAAAGTCTCTGTTGTCTCAACCACAGCCAGGGGGGGGTTATTTATCAAAGGGGAGTTGATTGGTCCCCTGGGAAAGCCAACCCCCCCCCCCCTGGCTCATTGCTGCAGCCTTTGATTTCTGCCTCCTCATCTCACCACTATTGGAGCAGAGAGACTCCTGGTACTTGCTGTGTGGGTGTCACAGGCAAACAACCTTTGGATGAGATGCTGGTGCCTTGATTACAGTGTTCCCTAATTTATGTTTGTTTAAAACGCCTGCCTCTTGGGTAGCCAAACCTGGAAAGGGGTTTGCTTGAGACCTAGTGTGGCCCAGCCCAGTACTATTTAAGCTCCCATCATCCCTTGCCAGATGGAATTTGTAGTGCACCCTCACTTGAAGGGCCAGCCAGCCAGAATTGGTTGCACTGAACGAGACAGACAAACCAGTTTCTCCTCTAAGGCGGCTTGCTGTGTTCATTCTATCGGAACAGAAAGCATATCTGCATGACCTCTCTTCTTCTTGTCCCTGAATAAATTTAGCGGAGGAGGAAATCTGCATAATAAGGATATGTTTGCTTGTTGCTGGTGGCGAACACCTTCCCCGTTACATGCAGAACTGAAAAATCACAAGAATTTCATCCTAATAAACATCTCAGGAAATCCACAATCTGGTTTTATTTGGGGCAAGGTCGTATTTTTTGCATTTGCCACCTTAAGTCCATATGTATCTGCCAGGCAAGACTATATGGGTTTCTTTTGCTGCTGCCAATGGTAATGATAAGTAGATCAAAACTCAGCTCCATAGCAATATGCCAAATACTATGGCAACTGAACTGAACTCCCTACAGTACTTACCAGCTGCAATGATTATATAATACGTATGGAATAGGTTTGACATCTCTCTCTCTCTCTCTCACACTGCAGATTAATTTTTGTCGCTGCAAGGCAAAAAAAAAAGCAATACTTTTAAAGTGGAAAATATGGGAGGAAAGCCTATTATTTGTATTTTTTTATGCAAGAAGCATAGGCTGAGGCTAATATTATTAATGAGTAAGGGACCATCTCTAAAATAAAACATTTGGGGGGAACTTGTTTAAACACCTCTGAATCTTCATTACTAATCCTTGCCCTGTCTTAAGCAATATTGTCCTTTTGCACCTTTTCTCCCTCCCCTCCAATTATCTTGGTACCCTTGATTTTGGGCCCAAAGCCAAGGCGTTGATTTATAGCGATGATAGTGAAAAACAGAACTGAAAACCAGTTTTGGGATAAACTAGTGTAATTAGAGCAACTGAGTTAAAAAGGGATTGGAAAATAGAAGTAGAAGGAATACCGCAACCCTTTTTGATTTTTAGAAAATTCTTATTCTTATATTACACTTGCTGTTACTCCTAGCAAGGAAGTGACTCCTTAGATTGCCACTAAAACGTGAGCAATACCATTGAATTATCTATGGAGTAGGCCGTATTTATTTGACTTTCTCAGCCAGAGTAATTCTCTGGCTATAAACCGAAGTATTTTGATGTGAGCTAAATATGCTTTTTTTCTTAATTTTCAATGATAATGTTTGTACATTCATGGTTAATTTTTCTTAATTAATTAACAATGAATGTACTCTCTATTTATGGTGTTCTCCTGTTGTAGTTTATATGGGTGTTGCTCCTGGAAATCTGTCAATAAATAAAATTTAGCTAATGGCTTGTTCTCTTAATACAACAAGTAGTAGTAAGTAGTAGTACTAGAAGAAGCTGCTTGAAGTTATCCTTGTTTTGTTTTTAAGTTAGGCTCTTCGTTTAATCATCTCTCATTGTATCTCTCCAAGTACCAATAATTCGTTTTTATTGTTCAGTATGATGGTTTATGTGAATGTTTGCTGTGAATGGCCCATAAACACACACACACACACACAAAATAAGGCTGGTTGATTGAGATGACAGAACTAGCAGAGATGGCAACATTTTTTGACTAGAGAAAGATCAATAACTATATTTATTAGTGAGGAAGCTTCTTAGACACCTTCTGCTGAAAAAAGAGAATGATGAATGTGATTTTGGGGTTTGGATGAAAAAGGATACTATGATGTAACCTTAGAGAAGGTAAAATATAAATATTACTCTTTAAAAAAAAAAAGACGGCATGCCTCTTTTGCTTTTCCTTCTTTCCATATTTCTTTTTCACTTTCTTATTTCTTTTTTCTTCTTTAAAACAGAATTTGAACTCTTTATAATTCCGTTGAAAAACTTGAATAATTTTTTAAAAAAGAAACACGTACACAAATTATTTAATTCAAGTCAGTGAGATTATATATTCTCTTAGATGCAAATTGGTATTATGCTTTGTCCTTTAACAGAAGCCCAATGAAGTAACATGAGGGGGGGAAAAAACATTTGAAGGTGGAAATTTGGTTTGCAGGAAACTAGATGTGATTACGATTACCTTCAAATCAAGCAGTACATTTAGATGGCATAACATGGTTTCAAATTACGTATAGTATGGATGTATTGCAGATTTTGACTACATAGTGTTGGAAGTGACATTGATACCGTAGCTGGGGATGGGGTGGGGAAATGTGGTAGCCCAGAAAGAAACAACTATTTACATGCTGGATTAAAGGATTACGAAAAAGGTGCTGCGTGGGTTCTGATTTTGCCATAAGGTGGTGCTCAGTGTTTGTGGAGCTACAGTAAGAAGTTCTTGATGTAGTATAGCCAACAGCGCATCTAAATCATAGACTGATATTGATTTAAAACCATACTTTCTACCCAAGTGAACCCTGGGGATTTTATTTCTGTCACAGATACTAAGGATGTATAGCTTCATTAATCTACTGTTCTCAATAATCTTGATCACGGTATAACAGGGGAACCAAGATGGCCCAAGTAATTTAAAACTGGTACAAGTTTATGGTGTGGACATGCCATTATTGGTAGGAAATGACCCCAAGGTTTACTGCTGCCTTTTCCTTCCCTGATAGAACATCTATTTCTCAGCATATAATTCAAGGCAAGTTAATAATAATTAACACAAATGAGCACTTGCAGCTGGTCATCAATTCCACCTAGACAGGATCTTTTAAGCCGCCTGTTGATTAATGCCAAGGCATCCAAATGGCTTACAATTCATCACCGGACATTGTTCAGCTCACCCTGTTTTAGCAGATTCATACTCAAATTCTTCAGGCAGCAATCATTATTAGTGTTTTGTCTTCTTTCTCCTGGAAATTATGACCATGTTTAATATTGTCTTTAAGTCAGGAAAGATATTTTTTCCACGACACTATACTGGAGGCTTATACGGTAATCTGATTTGCTGGTCTGTGACCGTAATAAAGATTGATTAATTTGTATTCCCACCTTTTTTAATGAGTTGTACAGAATCAAACCATACCTGACTGATAATAATTAAGCAGTCTAAGACTGAGTCATCTTATGTTTATACCTTCAAACTGCTAGTTTCAACATGACATTTTGGTTTCCCCTCTCCCTCGCCTTGTATCACAAAGCGAATTCACTAGAAACGAATCCATCTAATAAAACGATTGCCAAATTTTTCTACTAATTTTTCTACCCAGGGTTCAAATGCGCTGTGTTAGTGAAATGTTCAGGGATTCTGCCTGTTACATTGTATAATGTTGTCTTATGTCAATATTCTTCTACTTTTCAGAGATAGTTCAGTAGTAGCATTACTTTATTTATTTATGTATTCCACCTTTATTGTGTTTACACATAATTCAAGATGGTGAACGTACGTAGTGCATCATCTTCCTCTTTTCTCTTCAATAACAATCTCGTGAGGTAAATTGGGCGAAGATTGAGTGATTGGCCCAAAGTCACCCAGCGGGCCTTCATACCTAAGGCAGGACTAGAAGTCACAGTCTCCCGGTTTCTAGCTTGGTGCCTTAACCACTATAATTAAAGCAGCTTGTAAACAATATTACCGTAAGTTAATTTTGCAATCTAATGCAGAGGTCCCCAATCTTTGCAGCTTGGCAGCCTGGCTTGGAGGGGGGGTGAGAGGGGAACTGGGCCACATGAGCAGCAGGCTGGCACATGCACACGAAACACAGCCCTTGTGTGAGTGGTGGGCTGGCACATTGGCACACAGCTCGACTTACACGAGTGGTGGGCTGGTGCACATGCACAAGTGCCTCCCCGGCCCACTGCTTGCACAAGTTGAACTGTGCATGCGAGCTCCGGCCCTCCATTCATTGGGCCCAATTCCAAATAGGCCATTGGTCCGGGAAGTTCTGATCTAATATATCCATTAGGACATTTAGCATTTTGGAATTACTTGCTATGTTGATAATCTCTTAGTCTATATTGCTATTTTAATTGTAACAGAGAGGGAGAGAAGAGATGGGGAGAAGAAATCACAGTGGTCTTTACCAATAAACATTTCTTGATCTGAAGCTGCCAGCATTATTTTTAGGGTAGGCATTTCTTGTTTCTCCTTTGGTCATTCCTTTGGAAGTCATTCCTTTGGAAGTCATTCCTTTGGAAGACATTCCTTTGGGAGTCATTCCTTTAGAATACTGTTTTGTATCCATAATAAAGATAAAACTATAGTAGATGTGCTAAATAATAAATGTTCACCAGGAAATACCTCCAATTGAATTTGCACCAACTTTTGATAAGACTTTGAATTGGACTTTGTTGCATGCCCTAGCACTGTGATGGCGAACCTATGGTACGTGTACCAGAGGTGGCACGCAGAGCCCGCTCTGTGGGCATGCGTGTCGTTGCCAGCTGCTCTTCTGGTTTTGGCGTGCACGTGCCATCACCAGTTGGTCTTCGCAGGTGCTGGAGCACTGGAAAACAGCCTGAAATTGGCCCAAAAAACAGCCCAAAACCTGGCTGTTTTGGAGCTGTTTCCAGGCCATTTTGTGGCCCGATTTTGGCCCGAAAAATGGCCTGAAAACAACCAAAAAACGGCCAGAGAGCAGGTATATGCGCACTGGCCATCTGTCTTTGGGTTTCCAGTGCTTCAGCATGCGCGAAGACCAGCTGGCTGGAAACCCGAAAACCAGCTGGCTGGTGCGTGCATGTACACCGGCCAGCTGGTCTTTGGGTTTCCGGCGCTCTTGGGCACATGTTCCGGTTTGGGTACTCGGTGCCGAAACGTTTTGCCGCCACTGCCCTAGCATAACCAGATACAACTCTTTAAAGAAGGCATGATTCTTTTTTCCCTGTATTCCTTTTACTGCACAAAATAAGCCCATATCTTGAGTTATGATGTATTAAACATGTCAACAAATTCATTTGAAATCCATTTTCCTCCTGTCATTCATTATCAATATACTCACAAATAGGCTTTTGAATCTTGTTTGCTGTAATATTACATAGGTGGCTGTTGTTTTGGTGCTCAGCCCCCATTCTTTAATAACAACATTCAGAAGTTTAAATATTGACGGTATTGTCTGAGATTCCCAGCCATCTGGTGGGATGATGAAGATTAGTATTGAAAAACAGAAATCCTTGAAAAGGGGGAGATATACTTGGCATCAGTCTTTTGGTTTGTTGAGGGAACAAAGGTAGAATAAGAGACTTTCCTCCCTTGCATCTTTATTTTCAATAAAACCAGAATAGGTCTTTTGCTCAGAATGTAGCTACAAGAACTAACGTTATTAACGGCTGTTTCCCTCAGAACATACGGGGAAAAGTTCAATATAAAAAAATCAATAAGAGAAGAGGAAAGAAATAAGTAGTAAAACCTGCAGCAAACTGAAAGTATCCTATATAGCAGTTTTAAAACCAGGCTGTGGTTAAAAGTGAACCGCTGCTATATTTTAAAATCCTTTTAAAATCACAGATGTATAGCATCCTGGAAGCAGCAAACCCTTGAAGGGGCTATGGAGCTTTCAGCTAACCTTAAAAGGAATAGCTAGCATGCACATCAGAGTCTTTATTTAGATTAGGCAACTATCTAAGGGTTTTTCTAATTGGTTCTCCTACAATTTCTCCTCTAGTGGCCACTATATTTAAATCCCTTAAGGCCTTCATGAAGAATCCTGTGATAGGTTAAAAAAGAAATGCACTGATTTCTTTATTGAAGGTGATCTCCTTCTCTGCTTTGATTTCCAAACTGAAAAATACCTTTGCTGGTTAAAAGACAGGCTGAAATATTTCTGCAAGCAATCCACAGTGCCACAGATTTTATCCAGTGGTGAAATGCTACCTACTCGGTCTGGTTCGGGCGAGTAGGTAGCGGCGGCCACCGGTAGTTCGGAGAACTGGTGGCAGCCATTGGGCGAGGCTCCACCCACCCACCTGAACGTCACCATTTCTGGGGTTTTTTACTCTGCACATGTGCAAAGCCTCCTGCGCATGCGCAAAGTGTGCGGGAGGCAGGCACGTGAGCGCGAGCAAAACGAGTGTGTGCACGAATCACACGCTTTCGAACCGGTAGGGAAGGTAAGTAGATTTCACCACTGATTTTATCCCTTCCTCATTTTATCCCTCCCTGAGTTCATTGGAATTGAAGAATTCAGATGGGAAATGCAGAGCTCGGTTCTCCCAAGGCTGTAGTGTGTTGGGATGTAAGAAAGGAATGGCAAATCTATATGGGTCATTTTTTAAAAAGAGCTTTTAAAACAATTGCTGAGATTGTTTAGTGTGACTGTAATTCAGTTGTGTACTTATTATTTTTAATCATTACCTCTGAACCCTCCTGCAGGACCTACAGTATCTCTAGGAAATGTTTATTTCAAGATTTTAATTCAACATATTCAAGTAGTTATTGATATAAGCAAGCGGTCACTCCATGCCAAAATTGTTCAGGCCGTGAGATTGGTGAATTGTTTCTGGTTCCCCCCCCTTTTCGGGATTGTTTTTTTCTTTTCGGATTTAGAGTATAGATAGGATTCTCAGAGAAGGCTATTTAGAAGGCAGACACCTCCAAATCGTGACCATTTCCCCAAAAAAGAGTTCAAAGTCTACCTGCAATCACCTTTGCTGCAACCACCCTTAAAATGCTTACGGCTTCCACCAGCTGAGAATATCATTCAGTCCAGCAGTGAAATCCTCTGAAGTCTGCTACCGATTCTGTGGGTCTGCTACCGAGTGTGCGCGTTGCGCACGCATGCGCACCTAAAGCACGCCTGCACAACGCTAAAAAAGGAACATTTTGAATCCTTCCGAGTCTGCAAAGGTAAGTAGAACAGTGGGGGGGAGGAGAGGAATCCGCTGTGCCATGTGATTTAGATTATCTAGAAAGCAGGAAATCTGATAATTCTGGCTAATATAAATCACGCGTCACAGCTGATAGTTGGAAATACCGGTAGTATTTTTTACTACCAGTTCGCCTGAACCGGTCCCAAATGGTAGCATTTCACCCCTGATTCAGTCACTGGTCTCTTTCCCTCCATCCCCAAATTATCTTTAATGCATGATCTTGCCATTTGATGATTTGAGGGGGGGGGGGAGAAATCCCTTTGAAGTTGCCATGATGGGAAACCGTAAAGCTGCCAAAATGTTGGCTTTCTGTTGCATTTAAAGGACTGAACTAATAACAACTTGGGGTGGTAATACTGTTGCTGGACTGGTACAGGAAAGGAGAAAGTTTGAACCCCCAAAGCTACAAGAGGGGATGAGTTAAAAGTTCCCCTCATTGAGAAACCCACCAACTGTGCAGAGCTGTGCCATTCCAATAGAAATGGTGTTTAGAGGATCGTAGATAAACATGAAATGAAGGCTGAAATGACCTTTGTTGCTAATTAACATAAATGGCGGGTGTATAATTCTCTGGTGCAAGTGGCCGTTTTCAGTTATTGTATGAAGTTATAATGCGGATGCAGGTAGAATGGGTAGGTTTTGATCTATAGGTCGCCCTTGACTTGCCACCATTTATTTTGCAACTGAAGTTACAATGACACTTTAAAAAAGGGGGGACTTAAGACCTGTTCTTGCATTTACAATTATCGCAGCAGCCCCATGACATGTGATCACCAATTGCAACCATCCCAGCTGGCTTCCGAAAAGGTCAGTCAGAGTGTAAGTTTCCTGCCTAAGCAGGGGGTTGAACTAGAAGACCTCCAATGTCCCTTCCAACTCTGTTATTCTATTCTATTTGCTCAATAATTGCATGGTTCAAGTAACAAGGGCAGTGATTTGTTTAACAACTGTGCCCAACAAGTGCATAAAATTGGATGTGACTCACTTATCAACCACAAAATAACAGAATAACAGAGTTAGAAGGGACCTTGAAGGTCTTCCAATCCAATCCCCTATTACCATTTTGGACAAATGACTATCTAATCTCTTCTTAAAAACCTCCAGTAATTGGAATACCCTCCACTTTTGAAGGCAAGCCATTTTAATTTTAATAAGCTACCCTGCTTAGCAATGGGAATGCTAGTCCCAATTGTGGTCATAAATTGAGGACTGCCTATACCATATTGTGTGAATCTGGAAAAATCTGGTTTGTGCAGTGATTGGTGATGTATCATCTCTGAATCTGGCTAACTGGCTTTTACAACGAAGCAGGGCATTTGGTGAAACCTTTCATGAAACTTTTATCCAAAAGAATTATTCTATACCTGTAAATCCATATTATTATTTGGACAGAGATGTGGAGGTCTAAGATTGAGACTGTTCTCATTATGCTAAAATAATATCTGTGACACATCAGGAGTAATTTGAATACTCTAACTTTCTCATAGTCTCAAAATAACAGTTACAGCAACATGGAGTTCACCTTTCCTTGCCCATGGTAAAGATTATTAACTAGGAAAACAACAACAGTACTGACTAAAACATTTATATAGTTAGGGTTTCAAATATATGGCAGAGATAACCGTATCTGAAGTTCTTTTGAGAATTTATTTTTTTAATTAAAGCCCTAGATTCTATCTAATATATTTACAAGTAGACCTTGACTTTTGACCGTAATTGAGCTTGGCAATTATGGCCATAAGTCATGAGGGTTGTAAAATGGGTGGACCTATTTTTATGACCTTTTTCACAGCAGTCTATAGGCAATGACCAGGCTGAGCCCAAGGGAGGGAACTTCCAAGCACACCATCAGTCCTTAGTCTCTTCATGCCCACAAGAGATCTAGGGCCAACCCTCCTTGAATTCCATTGACTCTTTATCTACTGCCAATTTGCCTTGTCCATTAGTAGTTCAGATTCTTGTAGAGAGCTAGCATGGATTAAACTTGTACTAATTTTGAATTATCTTGATTCCTGATTTCTTGTGTCTGACATCGTTGTTAAGTTAACCAGTTGTTCACTAGGAGCCAGATTTTGTTGAAAACTGGAAATAAACAGTGGTTTCTGGCAAAACCATCATAAATCATAGTCACATGACCATGGGGCATTGCAAATGGACATGAATGGTTGCCAAGCACCCAAAATGAGGTCATATGACCGGGGGTGGGGAGATGTCAAAATTTTGGAACAGGGTCATGAGTACAGTACCTTTTTGGGGAGTCCATTGTAATGTTGACCGGTTATTTAGCAATCAGTTGTAAATTGAGGACTACATATATTATACTGGCTGTAATATACATATAGTATTGGAAAGTTTTTAAAAACGGGACTCAGAAATGCAAATTCCTGAACTAGATTAGCCTGGTGAGATGAATATTTGATTCCAAAGTCCGAATGTAAAATTGAAAGAATAGTCTTAGAGAAAACTGCTGATTGAAAAAAGAAGTTGGCATCAACCATTTTTAAAAGATGAGAATTCTCCATAACAGTCATAATCTTTTACGCCATCTCCTGCTACCAAGCCAGTTATCTCTCCAACATGTTTACTGCATCTTTACTCATGCAGTAAAAATGTATTCACTGGGGTTTATTTCCATAATAAGCCTCTTGCGGTGTAACTTATGCTCTGAAATAAAAGTGCAAATTATTTGGATTCTAATATTACAAAATGTACCTTTGGGTGTTTTAGAAAATAAAACTATTCGAAAGCCTGAACATGGCACCATAATTATAAAATAAATGTGGTTTTATAAAGTTATTAAGTCAACAAATCTTCCTATGTATATTATAGGGACCAAACTGCCCTTATGTTGCTTATCAAATTGCAGATTGTTTAATTCAGCAGAAGTTGAAAGGGAAAAGAAAAAAAAGTTTGCATTTCTCAGATGGATATAAAAGAATATTTGCAAAGCCTGCCTTTAAAACACATCATCTTTCATTGGTGCACAAGTGATGCTCCTTGGAGTTTCATTTCCAATTTTGCCAGACAAAATAAGCTTTTCCAATGCATGATTCATCTTAAAATGCTTGCTTTATGTAGCATGAAGTAACTGTTGGAGAGTTTTTCTCTGCAAGGCAGTCTGATTGATCATACGGAGGCTGTGTTCTTTCTTCTGTGTGCATTTTTTAAAACTTTTCTACGATACTGATTTTGAAATCTAACCTGTCATGGTTTCCAGACTGTTGCTCATGTGCCTTCCCATAAATTTTATTCCAGACTGCAGGAATCTCTATAGTTCAAGGTTTAAATGCAAAAGATTTGATTTTTCAACGTGGAACCCATTTACACTTCGGTGACTGTTGTTCCTGCATTCAAATTCCAGATCCATATATGGACACAACATGATGGCCATAAATGTGAACTAGAATGCAAAAGATTTCTCTGCTGCAGACAGGAGCAATAACGGGAAGTGAAAGACGATTTTTTCCCCCAGAGGTAGAGATGGGGAAAGATTGCCTCGGAAAGGAACTGCAACTAAGATTAAAATCTTGGGTTGAAAATAGCTGGCTGAGATAGAAAATGATTACTGGGCATCAACATCTTGCAATTTCACCTTCTTTTAATTCTGCCTCACATGCAATCTATAAACCTTTTGCAACATTTATCAGCTT
The DNA here is from genome assembly GCA_032467955.1 of Pseudoxenodon macrops. NCBI lineage: Eukaryota > Metazoa > Chordata > Lepidosauria > Squamata > Pseudoxenodontidae > Pseudoxenodon > Pseudoxenodon macrops. The sequence continues at coordinate 382,603 of JANHFT010003615.1, read as the reverse complement.
TTGAGTCACGCCCCTTGTCATTTTTTCTTTTCTTTTTCTTCATTCCTACCCTCCAACTTTTTTTCTGTTTTTATTATTCATCTATTTTCTCATTTCATATACCTCATTACCTTTCTTTCCTCGTCTCCTTTCTTCCATGGCCTGCCTGTTTGGGACCTTATTTCTTTTTGATTGTCTCTATCAAATATGTAAAAGTACATTAATTTGGTTAACTTCTTGTGTTTGTTCATAGATTGGGGTTTGATCCAAATTTAAACATGGGAAGTGCCACCATGCAGGGAGAGCTTTTATATTGACTTAAATGTTTGATGATTGTCAATATTCTGTGAGCAGAGGAAGTTGAGATGTGTGAGGTCCAGTGGTGGCTTTCACATATTCTTATCACTGGTTTGCCGCTTGTGCGCCGTCCGCGCATGTGCCCAGTATTCCGTGCATGCGCTTTGCTCGTGCATGCACCTTCCGGACATGCGCCTGGCCTAAAAAATGTGTCTAAATAGGACAGCATTACATCCGGAAGTGGGTGGGCGGGCCAGCCGCAGTCGCCGCTACTGGTTCGCTCGAACTGGTCCGAACTGGCTAAAAACCACCTCTCCGAAGGTTTGGAAGGCAAGAAGTCAGAGGTGGGTTTCAGCAGGTTCTGACCAGTTCTGGAGAACCAGTAGCAGAAATTTTGAGTAGTTTGGAGAAACGGTAAATACCACTTCTGACTGACCCCACCCTCATCTATTCTTTGCCTTCTGAGTCCCAGTTGATCGGGAGGAAATGGGGATTTTGCAGTAACCTTCCGCTGGAGTGGGGAGAGAATTATTCAGTTTGCATAACAACAGATACTTTATACTTTAACTCAGAAATCTAAGTATGTTAAGCCTCTGTTTAACTTAGCATTGCTAGATGTCTAAACATTTTCTATTTAGAGAAGACTAAACTTTTTGCCCCATGAAAACACATCCATTTAAACTAGGAGGAAATAATTTTCCTCCGTATACTTTTAAAATTGACCTATACTAGAACAGTTAATGCTGTGATGTTGCAGTGGGTGAAATGCATTTCATTCAGTGTGGCCGGAGATGACAGCAGGCCATTATAAAATGAATTGATTTGAGAGTGGCCCTAAGAGCCTAAGTGGAAGTGTACCCAGACTATTTTACAGGTATTTAACAAATGGTATGGATGACATAAATAATATCTGATCAATACAGTAATTGGTTCTATATGACTTTATTTACTGAAAATCAGTATTTGATTCTTCTGGTGTATCTACTTCCTAGAAATTTTACAAATAGGCATTGTTTTGGCTTTCACTGTTTCTGACTATCTATCCAAACTGTAAGTAAAACACATTCAATTGGTAGTGGCAGTAAAACAAGGATAGCTAAGTGTCTATGGAAATTCTCAGTCATCCAGGTCATGGTTGTCCCAAAGGTGCTTTTTTCAAGAGGCAACTGGACTTTCTG
>JANHFT010003615.1:351567-363081 GCA_032467955.1 Pseudoxenodon macrops | reverse complement strand
GTTTTTAAGAAGATGTTAGATAACCATTTGTCTGAAGTGGTGTAGGGTTTCCTGCCTAAGCAGTGGGTTGGACTAGAAGACCTCCAAGGTCTCTTCCAACTCTGTTATTCTATTCTATTCTAACTGGGGGAGTGATGTTCCAAAGGATGGGCACCACAAAAATGCTTGGGAATAATAGTATCAAGGGACAGCAATAAAAATGGACTCTTGGTTGTTTGTTTGATTGAGTGATTGATTCATTTTCTGACATCAAGATGTTTTCAACTCCTAACAACTGCAAAGGTGGAAGTGGACTGTAATAAAAATGGACTACATACCTTGAATGTTTGAAAACGTAAACTTAAAATGTTCAAAAAACGAAGATAAAAATGTAATGGGCTACAGAAAGAGGGTATAGGAGAAGCCAGTTAAATTTCTTTTCCCAACTTTTTCTCTTAGATGCCCACCTGCTCTTTTGCTGTTTATCTCTACTGCTCACACACACCTCTGTCTTAGATTCAAACTTAACCTGACTACTCAAATCAAATTAGTTAATTGTTATTAGTGAAGGCTCACAGAGAAGATTCAGTGAATGATGTACTTTTGGCAGCTCTGTGTACCTGGATCTCTGCTGGGCAGGGCAATAGGGTGCTTGTCTTTTTTGTTTTTTGCTTCCACCCCAAGATGAAGCCATAATCTAATTTTAAAAAGTAGATTATATGTTAAATAAATAGTCAATTGGCAAAAGGTGATTATTATTATTTTTGCCGGCATTATTCCTGCCTTGTTTGACAGCTTGCAGATGGGCTTTTCTTTTTTAAAAAAAAGTTATTTAATCTTTGTTTAGATTATCTGTTTATTATTTAAGTTTTCTGTGGTTTTTTTAAAACCCTTTCAGAATAAACTCCAGCTTCTACTGTTTCTAACAAAGTTCTTGAAAATACTTCTTTAGGAAGTCAGCCAGATTCCTTCCAGTTCCTGCAGTTAGGTTAGTGTTTCTAATTGAATTGTTTTCTCTAGCCAGTCTTAGAGAACAAGCCATTTGTTACTTGCTAGTGATTATTTAACATGTCTAAGATCTGGAGTCCTTATTGGTAATTCATACTTGCAATATCTGTTCCTGTAAATCTGCCATCATGACAGATCGTTCGAAATTAATTTGAAGTGAAGGATTCTGTCATCACACCTGCTTTTAAAGTGGAAACTAAGAAGCCCTAAGTGAAGCTACCCCAACTACATGCCATTCTGAAATATTAAGCGGGGTAAGGTAATTGGGACACTTTTCCAAATTAATACTTTTGCCCATTATCACCCCAAGTGATAGCTGTTTTCCAGCATACCAAAAACGATCATTTGCTTTGCTGGAAAGATTTCTCCCTTTTGCTGGAGGTACAAATTGTACATAATTCCCGTACACAAATGGCCAGGCGAGCTATCTGTAAGTCAATTAAGCATTGCGTAGGGAGAATAATGGACTGCTGGTGAAGCTGTCTGATAATCAGCAGTATAAATAAATAAATAAATAAAATAAGTGAGCTGCCTTTAAAATAGTGCTGATTAAGACAGCCCTTGATTTGCAGCGATGGTTGTAGCCACATCTAGTCTGTGTCATAGGTGCTAGCACGATCTTACTGCAGCAAAATATGTGTGAGGATTACTGCTTGGCAGCAGTTAAATTTAGTGGGTTATGCAAGGCACCAGCATTTCCTCTAAAAGAGGATTTACTTACTAACTCCGTCCTGTTGGAAGTACTGATAAGTATAGGCGAATACATTTTTTTAAATTATAGACACAATTGAATGTAGAACTGAATGGCACATTTAATTTGCAATAAAATGTACAATAAGAATACTTCGGACAAAAGACTTTGATGTTTGGCATAAGCCCAATCACAAAATAAGTTCCCTAAATCCTATTCCTGGTATCTGAATTCACAGGAGGAGAAGCAAAATCTAGCAACTTGGATTATGGTGGTTGGATCTAAATGAACCAGAGGATATGTAATACATAATTCAAAGACCATTCAGAATGCTCTTTATGGGAAGGAATATTGTACTGTTAAGATTTTCCTAATAAGAGTTACTAGGAAACTGGATGTGCTTTAGTGTTTCAGTGGCATCTGAGCCAAAAGGAAGCTTTGATCTCTGAAGATTTATACGTACCTGAGTCTTCCTTTCATTATTGTTGAAAAAAGAATATTATTGAACAGATGCCTCATGGGATTTAGGGAGAATGAACTGCTCAAGCTACATTCCGGGTAAGAATTAGAGCTTTGGTTAGTTGCTATAATATTTGTGTAGCCGATAACAAGCTGTCTGTTTGTTAATATCTTCCAGTCTCTGTTTTACTAGCACGTAGTCCAGTTCCCTTAACAACTGAGGATAAAATCCATATTGAAGCATTTCCTCTCATGTTTCCAGAGGGATGTAAAAACTCAGCATTTGCTGAGGGATTTGAACTCTGTCAAAAGAAAGACACTTTGCAAGGTATGAATTAATACCTCATCCGTGGTAAACTGACTTCTGTCTGAAGGGCCATGCTGGGGACATTGGGGCTACCTCAGCATTTTGATTGAGGTCTTAGTTGACTAAAAGGATGACTAGTCCACCTTCCACATCATTAAAAATGAGGTAGGAGGTAGCAGCAGGGATGTGATAGGAGTCCTCTCGTACAGAGAAATGACTTGATACTTGCGTTGTTCTTATGATCAATCTGAGTGCTGTAAATGATATGGGCTGCAACCGGTTTAAAAACCGGTTTGGTGTTTCCATGCTTTGCGCAGACATACACGCTTCACACGCGTGTGTGCTAACACACTTGCTCGCAGCGTTCAAAATACAGCAATTTGAAGCTCAGCTGCTTAGCTTCTAAGGCAGCCCCAGCGGAGGCATGGAAATCAGCTGTGCCACATGAATCAGCTGAGGCAGAAAGAAGGAAATATAGGACAGGATAGGGCAGGGGCGGGGCCAGCTGATCATCAGAACTACTCAGGGGTGGGTTCTAACTTACCTCACCATTGGTTTGCTGCCTCCCGCGCCACATGGACGCACCTCGTGGACGTGCCTCGTGGGCATGCATGCATCTCATATGCGCACACATGCACAGTACAAAAACGTTTTTAAAAATTACCCCCAAAAAGGCCGAAAACAAGATGGCGACGCATGCGCAGTGCCAGAAACCCGGTTTCTGCGCATGTGCAGAAGAAAAAAACAACGGGAAAAATTGAAAAAAAAACCCTCCCCCCAAAAAATCCACAAAAAAGATGGCAGTGTCCACGGACCAGAACCGGTTCCATGACGTCACCAGCAGCATACTCTATAGAACTAGTCCAAAGCGGTAGGAACCCGCTTCTGGAACTACAGGTTCACTCGAACCGGTCTGAACTGGCAGCACCCCACCACTGTGCTAGATGTACAAGCCTCTTGTAACGTACAGTATCTACCTGCAAAAAAATCCTGATAAGTAAGTGTATTCAGAGATACAGTCTGAAAACTACAGATTATAAAAAGATGTGTTTATATAATAGTCAACTAATATACGCTTAAGGCTGCATCAGTTATGGCTAAAATATTGTTTAAGAGATATCATGAGGTTAGGATAACCTGCTCATAACATCAAGATCTTTTAGCTGCTCTGTTGAGCCTGCAAATCTTCTGACTGATAATTGAGTTTGGCGTGTGATCCAAGCATCGTCTCTTAAGGAAGTGCTTCTATTTAAAAGTAAGCCATTTCCTCAGTAGAATCTCATTGCTGGAATAATTGCATTACTTGCCTATCCCTTTCCTTTGGGAACGCAGAGAGTCAGAGAGGTGGCCTTGAAGCAAATATTCAGAAACTGTTATGTAAGTAAGTAAAAAAAGGGTAGAAGCTCTTAAGTTCTGGGAACAGAGATAATAGCATTAAGAAAAGACTCTGGATCCCTGATACCAAAGTATAAGAGGAGGGGAGGAAGAGCACAAGCAGAGTTTCAGGATTCTGTTTTTATAATCTACCAACAAAGTATAATTTAGTTTTTCTGTGGAGTTGACGTTCAGGTCTAATCAACCTCATGGCGTTTACAGGAGAATGGGACACAAAATGTTGAAGGCTTCACAATATTTCCCTGTAGGACGTGTACCACGCATATGCAATCCTCAACTTACTATCACAATAGAGCCCAAAATTTCTGTTGCTAAGCAAGACAGTTATTAAGTGAGTTTTACCCCATTTTACGATTTTTCTTGCCAAGTTCTTAGGTAAATCACTGCAGCTGTTAAATTAGTAACATGGTTGTTAACTGAATGTGGCTTCCCCATTGACTTTGCTTGTCAGGGGATCACATGACCTTGGGACACAGCAACAGTCATAGATTTATGCCATACGCCAACATCTGGATTTTGATCACACAACTGTGGGGATGGTTGTAAGTATGACAAACGGTCATAAGTCACTTTTTTCAGTGCCATTGTAACTTCACTAAACAAATGGTTATAAGTTGACTTCCTGTATTAAAGAGCCCTGGTGGAGTAGTGGTTAGCATGCAGTATTGCATGCCCACAATCGGGAGTTTGATCCTGATGGGACTCAAGGTTGACTCAGCCTTCCATCCTTCCAAGATCAGTAAAATGAGGACCTAGATTGGCGGAGGCAATATGCTGACATTGTAAACCGCCCAGAGTGCTGTAATCCCCTAAGGGGTGGTATACAGGGGTGGCCTGCTGGGTGTTCACAGGGGTTCAGGAGAACCTGTAGCTAAGATTCTGTGGAGTTCAGAGAACCCCCAAATCCCACTCTTGGCTGGCCCCGCCCACCCTGCCCCTACCAGGAGTCCTTACGTGGCCTATTTTGGATGCAGGTAAGTACAGGGTATGTGTGGAAGCTCGGGGAGAGTGAAAAACGGGCCTACCGGAAGTTTGGGAAGGCCAGAAACAGGCCCGTTTCCGGTCTCCTTTTTCGCCCTCCTGGAAGCTCAAGGAAAGCCTCCGTAGCCCAGGGAGTGAAAAACGCCTCCCCCCGCCGTCGTGCAAGAGGATGACTAGGCCACGCCCACCATGGCCCCGCCCACCCAGCAACCGGGCAGAGAACCCCTTGCTAAATTTTTGAAGCCTCCCCTGGTAGTATATAAGTCTAAGTGCTATTGCTGTTAGATACATGTGAGTATCAACATTTTGAATTTTGAGTTAGCATTTGGAGTGTTGTCCCATGGTGCTTAAGATGATGATTCAGATTTGAATTTCTTCCTAATTTCTCATAAATCGAGCACTATTTTATACTGAAATAGAAGTCAGGGCAGGATCAGATTATATAAACTTGTATTCTTACAACCACAGTCTGGGTAATGCTGGACTTCATCAGTGCTAGATCATGAGCAACAGTCTGAAGTGACCTATGAATCAGATATCAAGAGCTGTAAATTAGGCCCAGTGGGGAACAATGAGGAACAAGTTAGAAGTTAATATCTTCAGCTCAGATGAGACCCAAAGAACAAATCGGGAATTAGGTTTGAAGGCCAGCCAAGAATATAGGGCATAAGGAAGGCATTTTGGAATAAGAAATACTTTTACAATTCTTCCTAAATGAAGCAATGGCTATCCTGAGTAAATACGATTCATTTAGGATCTGCAGCTACAGAGTGCCTAGGTGCAAGCTACATCAGGCAGTTTCAGGAGCAAATCCAAATCTAAGGCTCCTATTACATCATATTATTCTTGAAGTATGCTAAATAGTGAGGAGAAATATGCTGCTAAAATATGAATGTAGCCCAGGAATGGGTTCTACTTACCTTTCCTACCGGTTCGGAGTCGCGCTGGAAGTGCGCATGTGCGTGCGAGTGTAGAAAGTGTGTGCGCCCTCGTCACTTCCAAGTGAAAACCCTCCGTGCATGCGCAGAGGGTTGTTTTTGGGCCAATTTGAGGCCAAAGGACCGGTTCGGGGTGGGTGGGGGGTGTCCAGCCGGTCCTCGCGGCTGGTTCGGCGAGCGGGGGGAAATTCCCACTCCCCTTTCTAGTGAACTGGTCTGAACCAGCAGAAACCCACCTCTGATGTAGCCACAAACACATAGACAGATGCAAAACCACAAGCAAAGTCAGAGTGGAAGAAAATATAAGCAAATCAAACATTTAAACCCCAATCAACCAATTTTCTGTACTGGATAATGTAGTGAGACAATTAAGTGTGGGTGAAAATCAAGCTAAGGTTAATTATTCGAAGTGCGCATGTTTTTTGAAGATTTCAAAAAGTAGCCATTAAGGGATGATCTCTATAGAGGAGAAAAAATGGAACAATTTTGGCAATTAACCATAGAAGTGATTAACACAAATATAATATTGAAAAACACATTTTAAACCTCCTCTGATTTTTTAAAATGTAAACTAAGACCAACCATTAAAGCAATCTCAACTCATCCTAATTTGTAGCAAATCTGTGCCACATGAATAAGTAATAAAATGTCATTTAAACGTTTTATGTTTTTTCAAGTAATATATAGAGCAGTCAACCCCCCATTCCTTCCCCCCCGGGTTTTGGGCATTTAGTTTAAGCACAGACAAAATTAGAGCATCTTTACCTAGAGCAGGGATGTCAAACTCCTCAAGACTTGGGGGCCAGATCTGGCTCGCAGGGTGCTTAGATCTGGCTCATGTGTTTGCCCTGGAAACAGTGAAGGACCAACCCGTGATGCTATTGCCAGCAAAAATGGAGCTCAGGCGGGCTGCATGCGGCCCTCCCAAGCTCCATTTTCACTGGCAGAGGGTTGTAGGAGGCCGGGGCAGCCTGAAAACGAAGCATGGGACCCCTTTTTCACTGGCAGAGCGCTCAGGCCACCACAGGTGCCCCCGACACAAGTGACATCAAGCTGGTCATGTCCACCCTGGCCATGCCCCTCCAGGCCCTCCCGAGGTCAAACACAATCTTGATGCGGCCCTCGATGAAATTGCGTTTGATACCCCTGGCTGGCCTAGAGTGAAGCTGCAATGTGGAATCTATGTGGTCCAGGCAGTAGAATACAACTAAATTCTCCTGCAAAATTGATGGAAGGACAAATTGGAGCATTGTGGAGGACAGAAATCGATGCATGTTCTGTAGGTTATTTTTTTTCTCTTTATTTTCCTGTCTAGTCTTTTTGGACTTTCTGGCAATCATTTTCTAGCCAAGATCAAAACATAAAATGGTATAAATTCCCAAAACTCAATATATCCTATAATCTTTTTCTCTTTTTCTTCCGTCCTCCTTTGCCCCCCCCTTGAAATATACAATACCATTCTGTGTTTTATCTTGATTTTTCCTTGTTGCAATTGATTAGATCATACGTGTTGTAATCTGAGCAAACCTCACTTAAGCGATTGTCCAAAGTTAAGGAAGTGCTGAAAAATGATGGGTCCTCACACTTATGACCATCGGAGCATTCCCACAGTCATGTGATCATGATTCATGTACTTGGCACAATGTATGCCTGAATATATTCACAATATCCTATGGTCATGTGATTGCTATTTGTGACTTTCATGGCATCTAACAAGCAAAGTCCATGGGGAAGCCAGCAGGAAAGGTCACAAGTCACAGTCACATGAGGTCTTGCTTAATGACCACAGTAATTCACTTAACAACCATAACAAATTCATAAAATCTGGTGTGCTCATATGATGTCTCGCTTAATTAGCGTACATCTTAACAACAATTTTCTGGTCCCTGTTGTCATAAGTTGAAGACTATCTGTACAATACAATATAAGTTAGCATAACTTTATGCTTTCTTAAATCTATAGTTACCTAACTTAATTACTTACAGCATTTAGACTACAGATTGTAATTTTATAGGTCTCTCCTATAAAGTACACTGTAGGTTTTAATCCCTCTACTTTTAAATTCTATGCTAATACAAGTAGTCCTTGACATAAGTCCAGAAGTTTGATCGTAAGCTTTTGTGACCGTAGGTCAAGTCACTACATGACTGGCTCAATTTCACAACCAGTTTTAAGACAGTTATAAAGCAAGTCATCATCAATGTTTATCTAATCACATGGCCATTAAATAAATCATGTGGCTGTTAAGCGAACCAGCATATCCAGTAGGCATTTTTTGCAGTTTTCTGTCAGAAAACAACAATAAGCATTGCAAATTGGCATCAGGTGACAGTTGGACATTACAACCAATCATAAATGCAAGCCAGTTGCCAAGCACTAGAAATGCGATCACGTGGGATCAAATGGGAGATGGTGATGCTGCAGTGGTAACATCAAGAACAAGTCGTAAGGAGCTTTTTTGAAGTCTATCCTAACTTCAGTTGTTAAGTTATGATTATAAATCAAGGAATATGTGTACTTTTGTTTTAGGGTCACTGACTGTTAAGTTATTAGTTGTATGCTGGTATACAGTTGCAATAATGGCAGGACAAATGCATTCAAACACTGCATAGAGTTTGCAGAAGGTTTTCTCTTGTGGAATTCTCTACAATGTGGTCCATAGAGAGACAGGAAAAACAGGTGTGAAAACCACACAATGTTTTGCACAGACTGACTTTCAAATAGGCTACTGACAGTTTGGAAAGAGCGTGTGCAAAAGAACATAGGAGTTGTGATTTCTACAGAGTAAGTAATCACTCCTGGTTTGAAGGAAACTAACCACTTTTACAAAATGCATATTCCCGATGCGGGTAAAATGTTCTCTTTTAGTTGTGTATTCATGTGCATTAATTTTATATTAGAGGGGGCGTGATGGCTCAGTGGTTAAAGACACTGAATTTGTCAGCTAGGGTTTGAGACCCAAGCTCCGCAGAACAGGGTGGGCGCTCCTGTTACTCACCCCAGCTCCTGCCCACTTAGCAATTTGAAAGCATGCAGCTGCAAGTAGATAAATAGGTACCACTTTGGTGGGAAGGCGTTCTGTGCGCCTTTGGTGTAAAGCATTGTTGGCCAAATGATCAAGGAAATTGTCTTAGGACAGTACTGACTCCCTCAATCAGGAAACGGAGATGAGAACTGTGCCCTACACAACTGCCAGGGAAACCTTTACCTTTTTATTTTTATTAGATTAGGTTAATTAGATTTAAGATGTCTACAGCTGGCCTCTGTACAAGATATGGGCATTTTCCATCCAAGAGAGAACCTCTACTCAGCTTTAACAAATCAGTTCACAGTATAGAGTTTCCCTGCCCTCCTTTAGATTCATGTTCTTTCCTTTACTTCCAGCTCTAGATAAACAAGATGAAATCCACAGTCATCCGGGAGAAAAAAAAGAGACATTCTGTTCATTTTCATTCAATACGTATTAATCTTCTCAGAATTTACTTTCCTGTCCTTGGTCTTTTTCCACTGTATATTGACTCACAGGCCTGCGATTAATCTGCCTGGAAAAATGACTATTTATTTGGCTTAATAGTTAATTTTAAAATCCTGGGACGAATGACCCAACTCCTCTGGATCCTTCAAAGGCGTTTTCTCATCATTTTATCTTCCTTTTGAGCATGCAGCCCTCAAGAATTCCTTTTTCTGAGGTGAAAATGATAAGCAGTGCTTAGACAAATGGAACGTATTTCCTACATGGCATGATGGAATAGCTAAGTAGGCTTATAACTACATACTACAGACAATCTATCTTCATAATAAAAGTATTAGACATATACTACAACGGGAGGCATGATCTGGTTCAGCATTGAACAAAAACGTCTACAATAATTTTAAATTGTGTGCTAGAGGAACACCAGAGTAAGGTCACTTCAGCTAGGGACTGGTTGGTTTACGTAGAGGTAGACCTTGTAATTTACAAAAATGTGATTTTCTAGTGCATGGTCTGTTACCTGCTAAGAAAATTGTTTCATTCCATACAGCTGAGGTCATTCCATATGATCTCTATAATATCCTTTTCTCTTCTCTAATATTACAAAGTCTGAGTGTGGATTTCTGTTGAGTAGAAAATCTTACGTTCATGAGGGCTAGTACCAGAATTGTTTATTTTCAGTAGGAAAGTTTATTTTACCATGTTGTATAAATACATATAACCTTAAAAAAAAAACCCAGAAAACATGCATCTTTTTTTGTTTTTTTTACAAAGAATGTTATTTTCCATGCCACCATTGTGTGTGAGAAAGAAGGAATGACAAGAGGAAGAAAACATTTTAAGGGAGCCTGCTGTGCTGATTCATATATCCTTTGCAATTTTACATTTTGCCAGGCAGGTGATGATGCAGGCTGGTAGAAGGTATACAAGAGAGGAGATTCTGGGAGCAGCTGTTATCTTCTTCTGTAGTATTATGATCATGTGCAGGATCAGACTTTTGAAGGAGAATTTAAGTCAGTTTAGATCTGAAATGTCCTAAATGGTTAAAATGTGAAGTTTTTGTAATTTCCCTACTGTTTTTAAGATAACTGTTGAGTCATTGCATTCTCACAGTCCTCTATTTTGCTTCTTTTTCCCATTTGCTGTCTTCTGAACTCTATGGTAGAACTTATAGTCCTACAATGAAAATTATCAGTAGAATCCAAATCAAGTTACTTCAAGGTTTGAAGTGCAACACATATATACTGAGGATTAGTACCCTGTGAGAAGTAGTGGTTGAAAACATTGGTCTAGAAAGAGGGAGACCCTGAGTTTAATTCCTGCCTTAAATCAGGTGGGCCTCCAAACTTGGCAAATTTTAAGACTTCTGGACTTCAATTCCCAGAATCCCCCAGCCAACCATGCTGCTAAGGAATTCTGGGAGTTGAAGTCCACAATTCTTCAAATTGCCAAGTTTGGAGATTGCTGCCTTAGACATAAAGCTTGCTGGGGCACTTTGACCCAATCACTCTCTCTCTCAGCCCTAGGAAGGAGGAGGCAAGGGCAAATCACATCCCAAAAATTGCTGCAAGAATCAAGAGTAGCCTGAGGGCGTTGCTCCCGCCAGTACTTTATAGCAACCCTCCCTCTTCCGCCAATGAAAAAAAGAAGCAGGGATACCTGCATGTGAAAAGAAATATTGGAAATTCTTCTTATTCTGCTTGATTATAGAATTATAATTCAAGTTGTTCCTGTGTAAGCTTGAACTAGACATTTCTCTCTTTAAAAATTAAGTGTGCCGTTTCTCTGCTCTAAAAGACGTGCTCAATGGTACTGCAGCTGACTTCAAAGCACATGTGTGGGATTTTTCATACAGAAATGAAACATTTATCAGATTTAAACCAACACAAAATATCAGATAAGACAGTGGAAAAGTACCGAAGAGAAGCCAAGACTGCATATTTGAAGAATAAAGGTCTCTTGTATATTTGACAATTAAGGCTAACAGTATGTTTATTAAAGATGCTATGATTAATATACTGGTATATTTCCTTCTTCAAATATACCGTATTTCCCCGAAAATAAAACAGGCTCTTCTTTTCTTTTGACCTTCGAAATAAGCGCTTGGCCTTATTTTCGGGGAAGTCTTGTTATTTTTGAGGTGCAGGAGGCGGCGAGCGTGGTCACCTCATGGCTGATGCTGTGTTTTGGGGTGGGCTTATTTTCGTGGGACGGCTTATTTTAGCGCATGCGCTCAAAAGCCTGATTGGGCTTATTATCTGGGGAGGTCTTATTTTCAGGGAAA
>JANHFT010003615.1:310874-325339 GCA_032467955.1 Pseudoxenodon macrops | reverse complement strand
CTCTATAGCGTCGTTTTGAGGGTAGGAGTTGAAACAATCTATGTCCAGGATGCGAGGGGTCAGTAAATATTTTCATGGCCTTCTTTTTGACTCGTGCAGCATCTTTGAAGACAACTCTGTGCAACCTAAGACAGCATATATAGGAGATCTTGTTCTGTTTTCCACTAAAGAAAAAAAATGGTCCAACTGCTAGCTGTGGTAGCAAGATGGAGGTTTTTTTGTAAGTACATGCAATAAATGGTAGGCAGGTTGCCTCAGAACCTGGGCAAGAAAGCTGTATGAACAAGTCTTCTCAGATGTAAGAGTCCTTGGGGTCCTAGTGGACAATCACTTAAACATGAGACAGTGATGTGCAGCTGCCGCTAAAAAGCTAATACAGTCATTGATTGTATAAACAGAACCATAGGATCAAAATCATGTGACGTATTCGTACCGCTTTATAAAAGACCACACTTAGACTGAGAAAGACGGCACTTGGAATAGGGCATCCAGTTTTGGATACCACGTTACAAAAAAGATAGTGAGACTTCGGAAAAAGTGCAGAGGAGAGCAACTAAGATGATTAAAGGTCTGGAGACTAAAACATGAACAGTTGCAGGATTTGGGTATGGCTAGTCTAGAGAAAAGAAGAATTGGAGGGGGGGGATGACAGCAGTATTCCAGTATTTGAAGGGCTGCTACAAAGAAAAGGGGGTGGTGTCAATTTATTTTCAAAAGCACCAGAGGGCAGGACAAGAAACAATGGATGGAAACTTAAGGAGAGAAGCAACCTAGAATTAAGGAAAAACTTTCTAACAGTGAGGACAATTAACCAGTGGAAGAGCTTGCCTTCAGAAGTTGTAGGTGCTTCGTCACTGGAGATTTTTAAGAAAAGACTTGACAGCCATTTATCTGGAATGGTGTAGGTGGGGTCTGCTGCTTGAGCAGAAGGTTGGACTAGAAGGCCTCCAGGTTCCCTTCCAGCTCTAATTCTGAATGAAATGGAATCTAAAGGAATAGTTAAACACATGAAGCATGAAATTAGATACCTGTACTGCAATGGCTGGGCAAGACAGTGCCTAAGGTTGTGCAATGCTTGAATTCACAGGCCAAAAGATATTTTGGAAACTGGAGGTATAAATGTAGCTTTTTACCTTTAAATCAAACTCATCTTTTTCTAGGAAAAAGATATGGCTGCTTTCAGAGTCACAGTATATCCAGAAATGGCTCTTTTTAAACCCTTCTTCACAAAGCATCTTTTGCATTGGAATGAGATGCACTGCAGAGATCTAATTGCTACTATCCATAATTGTACATCTAGGTGGTTGTTTTTTTTACCACTAATGTGAACGTATGTATATAGTTTTTCTCCCTTCCATCTATGATCAATAATATGAGTCTTGTCATTCTATACCACCATGTTATATAGTGCTTTACAAAATTGGATGGAACTGATCCTTATTTAAAAAGACTTAGAAGCAGGTGAAAAAGCACAACTGGGGAAAAATGGATAAGTGCAGGTAGTCCTCGACAAAAAATATGACTTATGACTGTTTTCCATAGTTAACGATTTTGCTGCATCCTCAGGACCATGTGATCAAAATTCAGATGCATGGAAATTGGTTCATACTTATAACCGTTGCTGTGTCCCTAGGTCATGTGATCACCTTTTACGACCTGACAATCAAAGTCAATGGGAAAGCCACATTCACTTAATAACTGGGTAACTAATGTATCAACTGCAGTGATTCACTGAACAGCTAAGGCAAAAATGGTTGTAAAATGGGGCAAAACTCACTCAACAAATGTCTCACATAACAACAGTAATTTTTAGGTTCAATTGTGGTCATAAGTTGAGGGCTACCTATATCACATTAGGATTTGTTATAATATTCATTTCTGGTCTCAACCAGTTGCTTTTCATGGCGAATGTTATGAATGATTCATGTGGATGTTAATTCTTGTTAGTAATTAACAAAATTCAATCAATTTGATAGTTACTGCAATTTACTGATTTCTTCCCAATATAATTGTAAGAAAAAGTATGTTTTGAGTTACTCAAGGTGCTTTAGAATAAAGAAATCTGATGTTGAAACAAGGCACGGGGAATAACAAGCAGATGTATACAATATTTTGATTTCCCATGACTTGCACAATTATCAGTGACTTGTGGCCAATGCCTTCATGCTCGTGGAATTGGAACAACAAACAGTAATCAACAGAAATAAGGTAGAAAAATGCCGGATGATCAGAGAGCTGATTTCCATACTTTTCAAATGATCCAAAAGGGAAGAATTTATGAATTTACTCATGGCAAAAGCGTATATATTTACAAGGTGAAAATTCTTGCAAATGTAATTTATCTGCTTTACTTCTTGGCAAACCAAACCAAACATTATCACACAACACAGCATCATCTATAAACAGAACAAGACAAAAATGTGTATGTTCATATTTCAAAAACAAATGTCTTTCTTCTCTAGAAGCACAGCTTATACATTTATCCATAAATACAACTAAAGCAGCATTATACGCATCCTGTTCTTATTCCGCTCAGCGTTGAACTATTTGCTCCACATTGCATCTCTTCTCATGCATGCATGCTGGCTTTGCATTGCTATTATTACATCCAACAACCAGCTATCAATTCTAGATTCATGCTAAAGATCTCTTATTTCACTTTTGCATGTTGTCTGTAACTCAGAAAATACATTTTTTTCTGACCTTAATACTTTTCTCAGTGACATATAGAAGAGCAAAACTCTGGCCTATCTACTCTCTAGCTAACACAAAGCCACACAACAATCCTCAAATTTGCTTGTCTCATATACTGTTCTGATCTAGGCTTCCCCAGCAGCACAAAGCCAAATCCTCGTCCCAGTGAGCGCATGCGCAGAGCTGCCAGAAGGGAACAGCTAAGGAACAAGGGTCGACTCAGGAGTAAAGCCACAGGTGGACAGTGAATGGCCCCTCCCATAGGGAATAATAAATGCAGTCCTCAACATTCAGCTTGTATGCCTTTCTTTTCATTATTTTTTCCCCCTTGGGTATTAACATTTATAGTATTTGCTTCAATTCCACTCATTTACAACATCTTTCTGTACCACATGGAAAGAATGATGTTACTGGTTGGATTTAATGTTTTGTTAAAACATGGATGTGCAATTAATAACATTCTATTCCAGAAAATTGCTCTTGACCTTGTGTGGATGGCACAATTGGAAAAATACAACACATATTGCTGTGCTTTGCTTCGTATCGAATCTGGCACTTTGAATAATAACAGCCTTGCGTATTTACCTATTAGGCCAACTTGAAGCCTTGACATCAGATTACCAAATTCTACAGAAGTGTCTAAGAGGATTGCCAAATTTTGTTCCCTTCCATTCACACTTCTCACTAAAGGAATAATCTTCCCCCCTCATGTTAATTCAAAATGCTGCACATATTGTCCTAGAATTCATTTGTTTTTTAAATTAAAGGTGATTAATAAAACCATGACATGAAACGATCTTCAACCTGTGGATTCCTACTTTCATAAGCACCCACAACAACCTAGATCAGGGGTCCCCAACCACTGGGCCATTAGCCAGTACTGGTCTGCGGCCTATTGGGAACCAGGTCTTATAAGCAGTGGCCCACCGCACAAAGCTTCATTTGCGTATGCAGAGGAACTAGGTTGCGTGCGCGAAACTATTCCTTCCCAACCCCAATACAGCTGCCGGTCCATGGAGCCAGAAAAGTTTGGGATTATTTACTAGTTATTTACTATCTGACCTACTACAGACTCATGGGAGTTTACAGTGAAACCCACATTTCAATTTCCCTGCATATATTTATTATCTAATCTTATTTTGTTTTATTTTGAAATTGATTGATTGTGACAGCCTTAAAGGGTGAGTTCTGGTGATTTGCTTTTTTCCCTATGGCTTTTGAAATTGTTTTATAGTTTTACTTTGTTCATAGAAACATTGAAAAACTACCTGGAGACAAATGGAACAGAGTGGCCTATAATAGATCTTATAAATGAACAAACAAAATCCAGATTAGATTACCTTCAGGTCAAATCTAGTTGCACAGAACTGTAACAGTTGTTTATTCTTTCATTTCATTCATACTTTTAAACATTTAGTCCTCTTGCTGGTCAGCCCTCCAAATGCAAAGGTTCTCACCAGAGGTATCCATGAACATTGACCTTTAACATGCATCAAGATTTTTTGTGCCCAATACTTGGGCATTAACATCCACAGGCATCTCTTCCTAACATTACGGTGAGTCATTGTCCCAAAGACTTTATGTTCCATTAGAGCAATGGATCAGGGCAGAGAGACGGATTCCTCCATCTCTTCTTCATGCACAAGAAATCATCTGGAAATGCTGTATAGCTGGCAGAGAAGAGACACCAGTGTACATATTTCTCCTTGGAAGATCTGGCACACTTCCGGCAACACTAGGTAAAATGAATTGGCTGAATGCAGACAGCTCGTAATTGATGCCAAGTAAAAGGGAGCACCTTTTGCATGATTTAGCAGCTAAATATTCCATGTGCTGCAATTGCGGAGATCAATAGTGAGAGCATTTAACTGTGGCAAAGATGAAATGGAATTGATAACGGTGTAAATTGTTCTTTTTAATCCATTAGAGTGCTAGGTATAACCGAAATAAAGACAGTGCAAAAGAGCCATCGGGTTCATCCGCTCGCCCCCCAGTGCCTCTTGGCTTTATTCTAAGGTTCTGCTACACATGGAGAAACAGATTTAGCTTTCCTCAAGTTCAGAAATGCAGCCTGGTAATGTGTTCCTAATTGTCAGCAACAATAAGAATGAGTCAATGTTTGCTCTTCAACTCTTCCTTCTGCAGGCAAGAGACTAGTGCAGTGATGGGGAACCTTTTTGGCACCCAGTGCTGAAAAGGGAGTGCATGCTCGCCTGGGCCGCAACCCAGAAGAGGAGCTGCCCAGGGCGCATGCATGCACCCGAAAAGGAACTTCCAGTTTCCATCGTGCATGTGCGCCAGCCAGCTAGTCTTCCGGGTTTCTGATGCGCATGTGCGTGCGACGATCAGCTGGCCAGCACGCATGCTCATGCAGGAAAACGGAAAACCAGCTCTTCCAGTTTCCGGCACTGCCGCATGCACAAAGGCCAGCTGATTGTCGCGTGCACCTGTGCACCAGAAACCCAGAAGAGGAACGAGTGACGCCGCACGTACCAGGTGACATGGTTCGTCGTGCCACTTTGGGCACGCATGCCATAGATTTGCCATCACGGTACTAGTGCTTCTAAGTATTCTTCATGGTGCAATGTTCTGGCTTCTCGAACCAGCAGGATTTATATACTTATTTCCAGGCCAAATGACTTTAAAAAACAACAACAGACACACACATCTCTACGACAGACTACTTAAAATAAACTGCTGAACGCAGTGATTGTCCAGTGGGATATAACCCCTTTTAATAGCAAGATGCTTTTCTGAACTCTTGCTTTAATCCAAGCTCTGTGTGTGAGTTGATGATTTGCAAATATTATTTGTCAACGGTATTTAATTATGAATTTCATTATTAATCTAGTTTAATTTATTTGCCACCCATCTCACCACAAGGCGACTCTGGGCAGCTTTTTGGCATTCATAGTCAAATGTGTTTCTTTCCAGGGGTCATTTTATGTTATTGTTTTATGTCACCATGATGGAGTCAGGCAGCCTATAAATCAAATGAACATTCAAACATTTCAAAAAAGAAGGATTATTGATTATTGAACTCGGAGCAACCTCTACTAGTGGTTTGAGGTGATGTTAAATGGCTTAGGAGACAAGATGTACTTTTCAGCATAGTAGATCCTGATATCATAGTTCCATCTGGGACACAAGGTGAACACTAGTCTCATATTACCATCTATGAACACAACCTGATAGGAAAGACTAAAGTAACAGTAATAAAATATTAGTCCAAAGTCAAATCCCACAAAATGGTCCAGAAGAGCACTATAATAGCAATAGCAATAGCACTTAGAGTTATATACCGCATCATAGTGCTTTTACAGCCCTCTCTAAGCAGTTAAGCCTATTGCCCCCAACAATCTGGGTCCTCATTTTACCCACCTCGGAAGGATGGAAGGCTGAGTCAACCTTAAGCCTGGTAAGATTTGAACTGCCAAAGTGCTAGCAGCCAGCAGCCAGCAGTCAGCAGAAGTAGCTTGCAGTACTGCACTCTAACCACTGCACCACCGCGGCTCATTAATGGTATCAAAACTATCAAAATAATAATTAATGGTATCAAAAGCCACCAGGAGATGTAGGAGAACTAGCAGAGCAATACTCTATCCTGCTAATTTCCACCATCCACCTAGGCAACCAGAAAAATTTCAGTACTATATCTTGACCATAACAACATTATCCTGAAAAACACCACTACCACAAAGAATGACGTTCAGAAAAAATAATTGAATGTCAGTGACCCAAACAGGGTGAGATCCACAACTTGAATTGCATTTGAACCAACTTGGACCAAACTGTTGTAATAGCTTGCCCATCTCTTGATTTTAATCAGTTTTTTTTTATAGTTTCATTAGGACAAATATCTGCATCTGCTTTCAAGCTTGTTTCATTGCAGTATCTACACATGAGATGGTGCCTAGCAACAGTGAGCAGAATCCAGTATTTCTGTCGTTGTTTTTCCCCCCAGTTTAGTTTGTTGCTTACAAGCTTCTTTTCACTAGTTTTTGAAACAGGAAGGACTAGAGAACCTATAAATCTTTGCACAGGATAGATGTGAGATGCTTGTTAGTATAATTTGTTATTTCATTATGATTTCCAAATCGTGTAATTGAATATCCTCAGGAATGTTCGCGATGTTCCTGAGGAATATATTTTTCCCGGGAACCTGATATCCACAGAAATCACAGACCTGTTTCTATATTCAGCATGTGCAAACTGCATTTCTATATTTTTTTTTGGGTCCAAATTCTAGAGACAATTGTTAAATAGGTGTGTTGTGTATGTGTATAGTGTATATGTGTGTAGTTTCTGATGATTTCTGTATTGAGGTTTTTTTCTTACAGATGTTTTTCTTTATTGGGTTTTTTTCCTTACAGATGTTTCAGTACCAGATAAGTAGCAGCATCACTCTCTTACATTGGTAATTAGACCTAAGTCTGATAATGACAGATTTGCAGGGAGGAAAAAAACCCAACATAGAAAGCACCAAGAAACCAGCAGTTTAATCTTGAGTTACATATTTACATATTGTCTTATATTAAAAAGAGAGAGAAAGACAGAATGATGTCTCTCTCTGTATCTATCTATATGCACAGACACATGTACACAAATACACCTACACATAGGAACTACTATTGGGAGGCAAGGAAGATAGCAACATCCATGTACCAAGAAGAACTTCCATGCTATCAACGCATCAGATACCTTGCCAGTATAATGAGCTGGCCAAAAGAGGACACAGAAGTGAACAGTGTGAAGACGTGGATTTTCCATACAATGTACAGAGGATTCTACCCCAAGTCCAGTACCCAGAGACTGGATACCAGACAGAAAAAGAGTGGACAGGATCTGGTTGAGTATGAAAGTCCCTGTCCTGGACAAAACCTAGAGCATTAGGGAGTGTATCAATAAGATGGCACTCAAAGCTGAGCTGCTGAGACAATGCTTGAGGCGGCAACAGGCATGGGAGGAAGAGCAAGCAGAGCAAGCGACGTGACATGATAAGACCCTACATGGGATGTACCATGAACAGATAGCTGAATTGACAGACTTTGGGAAATCCCACCAGTGGTTGGAAAGGACTAGACTAAAAGACAACACTGAAGTGCTAATCATAGCATGACAAGAACAGGTCCTAAGCACCAGATCCATAGAAGCAAGGGTCTACCATACTAGACAGGATAAGGCAGATGCAGACTATGGAGACAAATACAAATGCTGTGGCAGGATGTAAGATGTATGCAGGAATAATATACACTGAACGGTGCAACCAAGTAGCTGTATTGTATACAGGAACATCTGCACAGTGGGTTAGACTTTGCCTGGTTCAGAAAGGCTATTCCACATGAAGAATAACAGGGCTAAGATCTTGTGGGACTTCCAGATCATGTCAGTAGACAAGGATCAGAAGACAGAAGTAGAGATAGATATAGCAGTGCCAAATCACAGCAACATCAGGAAGAGGTATGAGAAGTTGGAGAAATACCAGAGCCTGAAGGAGGTTGCGTTGACTGAGGGCCAAAGTGATCCCAGTGGTGGTAGGAGCACTTGGAGGTATGACCCCTAAACTGGGAGAGTGGGTCTAACAAATCCCAGGACCAACATCGGAGCTCTCTGTCCAGAAGAGTTTAGTCTAGGAACAACTAAGGAACTAGGAAGTGCTCAGAAGCCTCGAACTCCCAGGCTTCTGTAGAAGATTTGGCATTGAGGAAGATACATACCATCCATAAGGGTGAAAAGGAACTTTGTACAAGAGTTGTTTTACACAGAGTAAAAGTACGATATCTGTTTCTTTTTCAATTTTTTAATTTTCGGTGTTAGGTACTTGGTTCATCCCTGAGGCCTTAATTGTAGGAGACACAATTGGTTTGATTCACTCTGTATAATAGGCCAGAACCAAATAGGCCAAATTTTGGCTTTGATTAAACATTTTCAGTGCCTGCTCTTCTGTGATTGTTATTAATAATCACAATATGTTTAGAAAGGGTATCTAGGATTAAAGATTTCAGATACAGCACTATTTTCCAATTGGGATAATACAGCAAATGATAATATGAGTAGGAGACATTTTTCTCTACTATGACATTTTCATAGGTTCATTTAATAGGTTCTACCTGTTTTGAAAATTTTATAAGGAAAAAACAAATCTCCCAGGCCCCTCAAATGCTGATAAGGATGGGAAATTAGAAGCAAGAAAAACTAGGAGTGTCAACTGGATGCAGATCAGTAGAGAAAAGTGGTAACAAACTCATTTTTCTAAGCTGCAAAGGTATAGATATAAAATAAAAAGATGTCTGCTACTTGGGAAATCTAGGCGAATTATTAAATTTTGGAGACATCACACTGATAATAGCGATATGTATTTTTCAAGACTGTGATTTTCTCAGTTGTAACATAAGGCTGTGAAAGCGAAACCATCAGGAAGGCTGAGCGGAAAACGGTAACGCTGGAGAAAATTGTTGGGAATAGACGTCAAGAAAAAGAAAAACCTACATTCAGTATTAGCTGAAATAAAACTAGTCTGCTCATTGGAAATGATGAAACTAAAATTGAACTATTTTGGACATATAATGAAAGGCAAGAACCACTAGAGAAGACTCTGATGCTTCAAAAGAAGTGATAGAAGGTGGCTTGAGGCTATTACTGGTAACATAAACATGAGAACTGGAAGCCAAGTGAGGTCCATTGGGTCATGAAGTGGGTTCAACCAGATGGGTTGATTATGTAATGAAGCAATTGAATTATGAGATAATAAAGCTACTTCTCTCATTGCTTCCTGCCTTTAGTCTTCAAGGCTTCTCTGTAGTCAGTTGAGGTAGCCTCCAGAATGGGTTAACTTCGTCCTGACTTCTGATTGGACTGAGTCTTTAATTGAAAACCCCGCCCTTGTTGCTAGGCAGGTCAGTTTTAAACAAATGTGCTGGAAAGACTCTACGCGTAGCCAAAGAACCTTATGGAAAAAGCAACAGAAAGGAAAGGAGAGAAAACAACCTACCCAAGAAAAAAGGGGAGGGACCGGAGGCTACCTCAACCCTATGAGAAGGAGCGTATCAGGTAAGGCCAACGCCGCTTCTCCGTAGTCAGTTGTGGTAGCCTCCAGAATGGGACATACCAAAACATGGCATGCCAGTCCCGGGTGGGAAGGTAGGTTGAAATTAAACTGTCTGTACTACACTTTGAAGAACCCTGCAACCAAGCGCTGCATCCGCTGAAGCATATGAATCCAGGCGATAATGGCAAATGAAAGGTGACGGTGAAGTCCAGGTAGCTGCTTTGCAGATGTCTTCCAGGGAAGATTGTGTCGCCCAAGCGGCTGTCGTAGCCACGCTCCACGTGGAATGAGTGGTAATACCCCACGGTCGTGGTAATGATTGTAACTCATAAGCTTTCGCAATGGTGCCATGGATCCACCTGCCAACCATGGTGGGTGTTACCTTAGTACCCAACGTGGTGGGCTGAAAGGATATCAGAAGAGATTCAGTTTTCCGCAGTTGAGCTGTTCTGTTGATGTAAATACGAAGAGCTCGTCGGACGTCCAAGGTGTGCCATTGCTTCTCCAGGTGGTGCCGTGGATTTGGACAAAAGTCTGGAAGAGTAAGCTCTTGAGTTCAATGAAATTTTGAGTTTACCTTCGGTATGAATGCCGGGTCTAGTCGTAGGATGACCCTGTCAGAGTGAAAAATGCACAAGTCCTTGCACACCGACAGAGCTGCAAGCTCCGAAATCCTTCGGACTGAAGTAATTGCCAAGAGAAATGCAACCTTATGAGTAAGGCGTCTGAGACTGGTTGATCGAAGTGGCTCATAAGGAGTCCCTGTGAGTGAATTGAGAACTTTGGACAGGTCCCAGGTGGGGTACCTGTGTACTACGGGTGGGCACACATTAGTAGCCCCTCGTAGGAAACCTCGAATTGTAGGGTGTAATCCCAATGATGGGTGTGGTGCACAGGAGAGAATCGAAGAAAGGGCAGCCACCTGTCTGCGTAGGGTGTTTGGGAGGAGTCCTCTGTTGAGGCCCTCCTGCAGAAAGTTTGTGATGTCCCCTATTAGAGGGGATAATGGAGAAATATCTCTTTTGGAACATTACTCGCAGAATGTCTTCCACGTGGCTGCGTATATCCGCTGAGTGGAAGGTCTCCTAGCCGCCTGGAACGTGGCAATGGCTTCGTCACAGAGGTGATTGTCTTTCAGAATGCGCCACTCAAGTGCCAGGCGGTTAGTTGTAACCAACCCGGGTCTGGATGTGGTTGTGATACCGACAGAGTTTTGAGGTTGGCAAACCAAGGTCGATGGGGCCAATATGGAACAATCATGATGACCTCCACTCGGTTCTCCAGGATCTTTGATATGACCCTGGGCAGTGTCGATATGGGAGGAAAGGCGTACAGTAGCCCGGGAGGCCATGGGATCCTGAGAGTATTCACCCCGTCCGCCTCCGGACAGTGATATCTGGAGTAGAATCTGGGAAGGTGTGTGTTGTGTTGTGTCGCAAATAAGTCCACTTCCATGTGACCAAACATCTCCATCAACTGAAAAAAGATTGATTTGGGCAGGCACCACTCGCCGTGGTCTACCATCTCCCGGCTGAGCCAGCCCGCTGTCACGTTCGACGTGCCCGAAATGTGGTTGGCGGTTAGGGAGGCAAGGTGGCGTTCCGCCCACAGGCCCAATTTCATTGCCTCTTGCATCAAGGTTCGTGATCTTGTGCCGCCCTGTTTGTTTACGTGAGCCTTGGTGGCCACGTTGTCTGTAAGAATTCTCACGTGTGAGCCTGATATGATGAAAGTGTCTGAGGGCGAGGTAAACCGCCCAAAGTTCCAGGAGATTGATGCTGTGTTGACGTTCGAGGTGATTCCAGGTCCCCTGAGTCATGGATGTCAGTACATGGGCTCCCCAGCCTGAGAGGCTGGCATCTGTGGTGATCTCCAGTCTGTGTTGGTCCTTGAAGAGACTGCCCTTCGAGATGGCTGGGGATTTCCACCATGTGAGAGTCAGAAGAGTTTTCTTGGTGACCTGTACTCTGGTCCTTGACTTGCTCCTCTTCGCTCTCTGAAAAGGCAGTAAGAACCACTGAAGCTCCCGTGAATGAAGACGGGCCCATGGAACGATGCCAAAAGATGACACCATCTTACCTAGTAGGGATGACATGAGGGCGATGGGAACCTTACGTTCCCTTAGAATTCTATCGATTAGATGGTGAATATCTAATTGGCGGTCTGGAGATAAATATACTCTCCTCTCATTGGAGTCGATGACTGCTCCAAGATGCATTATACAGTTCGAGGGAGAGAGATTACTCTTTTCCCAATTAATGGAAAAGCCATAGAATTGAAGGTACTCGATGGTCCTCCTAATGTCCTCTGTTGCCTGATGTAGAGAAGAAGATAATATCAAGATGTCATTCAGATAACAGAGGACTCGTATAGGTAGGGATCGTATATGACCTATCAGAGCCGCCAAAATTTTAGTGAAAGCTCTTGGAGCTGAAGAAAGACCGAACGGAAGGGCTCTATATTGATAGTGATTGCCTGCATATGCAAAGCACAGAAATTTTCGATGGGAAGGCCGAATTGGTATATGCAAATACGCCTTGGTTAAATCAATGGAGGCGAGGAAATCACCTCGCCGAACGCCTCCAAGTAGGGATTGTAGAGACTCCATCTTGAATCGTCTAAACAACAGGTGTCGGTTTAGGCGCTTCAAATTTAAGATCGCCCTCCAACCCCCCGAGGCTTTGGGTACCACAAAGAGGATTGAATAGAAGCCCCGTCCAATTTGGTTAGCAGGGACCCTTTGAATGGCCCTAATATACAATAAATGTTCGATTGCCGAATTCATTAGTGATCTTTTGGTTGGTTGGTTGGTTGGTTGGTTGGACACGGGGCTGGTAATGAAAAACCTCGGGGGCAGGGATAGAAATTCCAAGGCAAGTCCTTTGGATAGGGTCTCCCTGACCCATGCATCAGATATGATGTCCTCCCATCGGTCGGCGAAAAGGCAAAGTCGACCACCGATGGGAGGATTGGATGCCTCAATACTTTGAGCGATGAAAAGGGCACCCTCCTCCCCCTTGAAAGGGCCGGCGGGACCCCGTCCCCTAAAGGACCTATCACTCGATTGATTTTGTTTGTAATTGTAATTGTACTGACCTTGCTGACCTTGTTGTCTAGTTGTAGTGGCAGAGGCCTCATAAGGCCTTGGCCTACGGTAGTACGAGAGTGAACGGAAGCTGGTTTTTCTGTTCATGACAGGCAATATCTTTTTATTGTCTTTAGACTCTATTAGAATGGGGTCTAGGGACTCCCCAAACAGAGACTTCCCTTTAAAGGGGGTCGATGCTAGACGCCATTTATGGCGGGTATCCGCCTGCCAATTGCGGAGCCATATCATACGTTGTGCAACTATAGATGACCCTATGGCCTTAGAGGAGAACCTGGCAGCATGTAAGGTGGCATCAACTGTGAATTGAGTGGCAGCCAAGATTTTATTTATGTCTTGGAGTGCTCTGCTGTCGGATGCTGGAATACGCTCGCATAATTGCTTGAGCCATACTAGGGACGTACGTGAGAAAAAGGAGGCAGTAGTCAACGCCTTGACTGCCCACGCTGAAGCTTGGTGAGATTTGAGGAGGGATTGGTCCGTTCGCCAGTCCTCTGGCTTGAGCATATCCTCTGTGTCTCCTGGTACAGCCGTAGGACGGTATAGGGCAGTGACTGGTAGATCCACGGATGGAGGCTGCAGAATTCCACTCATAGCTGGAGCCACATTGAAAAATCTTTTGTCTGTGGTGGATGGGACAGAGCCCGTGCCCGGGTTGGACCATTGTCGTAGAACCGTCTCAACAAAAATGCGAGGAGCTGGAATTACCTCAGATTCTGTAGTATTCTCAAGGAAAAGTGGGTCAGTTTCGGTAGTAGCGGTGGAAGGAGCAACCGCATCCTCTTTGCCCCAAGAGGCCACGGAATGTGTGGCCTTGAACCACAGTGACTTAAATAAACTAAGCTGAAAGAGGCCCGAAAACGAAGGCTGCTCTGGTGTGATGCCCTCATCCTCCGATAACACTAGGTTATCCCCAATCTCTTCCTCAAATGCAATACTAGCCACAGGGGAGTGAGGTAGGACATCTTCCAGCCTGTCTGGGGACGGATCCCTGTGCAGCGAGGTCAAGTCGTCTGCCCTCCGTGAGGAGGTGTCTGAGACCATGGAAGGAGCGCGTTGGAAGCATCTTATGCCCGCTGCTATACCCGTCTCTATAGCCGCCTCAATCATTGTTGATACATCAACCCCCGTGTCGGTTCTAAGACCTGCTGCTGTAGGAGTATAGGTAGCTACAGGTACCAGTCTCGATTCTAGAATAGGCTCTGGTTGTGCAGGGGCCCCCCACAAATCCGCCTGGTCTGGGTCAAAGGCTTCTGCAGTCCTTGCTAGTTGATCCTCCGCACCCCTGGAGTTTACGCTAGAGCACCTTGCTCTAATGACATGACTGGATGCAGCCTGTTCTGATGCACCAACACTCTTGGTAGCTTTAGCGCAGGCCCTCTCCAGTGCCTAATCTCTTCGTTGTTCATCTTTCTGGGCAGCTGTTAAGTTCTTACTCTGTTTGATACTAGATTTGGCCTTGTCTCCCTTTTGTGAGGAAGAGGGAACCGCTCTGTCAGTGTCCCTGGACCCTTTAGAGGAGGAGTCTTTGGAAGCCATTGTTGTTCGTTAGCTATCGCAATCAGGTAATTTTATTTTATAATTTTATTTTTATTTTTTTGGGTGGGGGTTGGGGGG
>JANHFT010003615.1:207915-222052 GCA_032467955.1 Pseudoxenodon macrops | reverse complement strand
TTGAACTTTCAACTAAGGGGTGGAAACCTGCAAATCCTCAGATTTGGGTTTCCCCAGTTTGTGCCAACATGTCTCTCCTTGTAATGTCAGGAGGAACATTGTAAAGCGCGTGCGCACTTTACAAAAACTGTTCACTTCCCTATTTCTACTGGGGAGAGCACAGCTGATTCCCGTGGCAATTCATTCAGCCACGCTAATCAGCTGAGAAGATAAAGAGTAGAAAGGAGGGCGGATGGGCCAATCTCAACGTCAGGAGGAACCGGTTCTCTATTAGGTGATCGTCACCACTAATGGTTCTCCTGAACTGCTGCAAACCAGGAGCAACCCACTACTGTTCAGTACTTGTACTCAGCAGGCTCATTAGGATTTGTCATAAAATTAAGGAAAAGTATCAGGTGGGTTGCCACAATGTTTGATCCTGAGCACTTGACTTTTTAGCTTTTTTATTAATGACTTGGATGAAGAGGTGAAGACAACGCTTATCATATTTCCTTAGTTGAAAGCCATTGCTCTCCTCCTGTGCATTAAGAAGAAAAGGCAAAGCAATGGAAGAAAAAGAAGCATCCTAAAAATTACTTACAAGCTCAACATCAGTCTTCAGATTTGATCCTGACTAATGAAAAGTTCTGGTAGATTCAAAAGCTTGCAGATGATTTTTTTAAAATTGATACAGTATATCTTAGTAGTGGTTTTGTCTTAATTATTATTATTTTAAATAGCTAATAAGGCGATACATTTTGCCCACAAAAATTCTATCATAAAATGTCCTGGTTTCTGGGTTTGTAGTTTGGTTTTTGTGAATAGAATGTTTTTGCACCATTTTCTATCAGATTTGTTAAAACCTCATTATAACTTTCTCCCCCCTCCACCAGAAAAATCAGGGAAGAAAGCAAAATATCTGTGCACCATCTTTTATTCATAATGGGCACCTTCCATTTGGAAGCACCACAGTTTATGCTGAATGAGGCCGGCCATGTTTGCCCTCATAAGCTATTTTTAAAATGTACTTAAAGGATAATGGCCCTGTCTGAAGACTATATGAACAAATCAACATTTTTGTGCATGATTAAACTTCAAACAGAAGCTGAAATATTAAGGCCACGGATATTATTTCGGTTACAGGGTAGGAATACAAAGGAATCACAACACCAAATCGTTCAAAAAGAGAGAGTAAAATATGATTTCTACTTTGGGAAATGAATGGCATTTGTTCAAGTGTAACAGAGCCAGGATTTCCATTGTAAATCATGATGGTCATAAATGAAGTCATTCAGACCTGATTTTATGACTCTTTTTCTTTTTGCCGTGGCTGTTAACAATACCCTGGATCCATATATTTTGAGCAGAATGGTTGGTGAAGGCGTTGATCAGAGATACGTCAGATTTCTTGGGTGGGTAGTTGGTGGTGAATGGGTCAGAGGAGGGTTCTCTTACTGCCGGTTCGCTCAAGGTTGCGCCTCGAGCGCATGAGCGGCAGTCAAAAACTAGCTTCTGCACATGCGCTAAATCCAAGATGGCGCCACCCACGGAGCCACCGACAGAACCAGCTCCGTGACGTCACCGCGGGGTTACCACCTACTCTATAGAACCGGATAGAACCGGTAGGAACCCACCTCTGGAATGGGTATGAATGTGAATGGGTATGTCTATATTTGTGCATTATGATAAATCTCTCTGAATGTCTGCTTCTTCCACTCATATCCAAGGGACGTATACGAAGACAAACCCAGGAATTTGGTACATTCCAGTTGTGGGCCCTATTTTTTTTTAATTGAAAAAATGAGCATTTGCCCAGTTTTGCCATTTTCATATTCTTTTGATAGCATATATTTCAGGGCACATAGGTCCCTGACTTATGAAAGAAGTAAAGAATCATAGAGAAGTCAGATAGTAAAGATCTAAAGAGTTTTTCAATTATGCCAGGCAAAGAATCAAACCAAATAACAATAAAGAAAAAACATTTAAATGAGCTTTGCAACTTAATTAGAATTATTATGCTTCCAGTGATTTATATTGGAAAGTTTTCTATTCATTTTAATTTGTATTTTCTACCTGAAAGATAATCAAAGGAAAAAACATTCAAATATATTTAGATTCTGAGACCTAAAGCTAGAACACCAAAATGTTCTGAACAAAACATATCATGATCTTTTCTAATAGCCTGTTCTAAATTTCAGCATTCTAACAAAGTTTGAAAAATTATTATAATCCCCTAAGGCTGCAATAAAGCTGATGAGAAAGTGACAGCTGCCATGATATCTGCAAGCCAAATGTTTCTCTTGAGAAATTGACTAGATAAAGTGGTGTTAAAGTGATATCCCCTGACCAATAAAAGCTGTTTGAAATTCTGCAGTTCCAAGCACCAAAATTTAATCTTTAGTAAAAATTGGCAGGTTGTTTGCATAGTTTCTCTTAATTTATTCTTAGCTTTATGCTTTCCTATATACTTTATAGTTAAATTCTTTTGGGGTTTTGTTTTTTTTGTCTTCTCCCAATGCAGATTGCATTGCTTATCAAGAGCTATGTCTCTGATCATAATTTCTAGTTAAAACTCACAGGCATTCTGAACGCACCCTTTTGGATTTACACATAATAATAAAATTATTAGCAGGAAGGAAGGAGATTATAATGACAGTGAGGGAGGGTCTGAGGGAAGTCCTTCCTTAGCACTTGGCCACCACAGTTGCCCCCAACATGAGTGATGTCAAGCTGGCCATGGCCACCCTGGCCACGCCTACCTCCCCCCGAGGTCAAACACAACCCTGATGCGGCCCTCAATGAAATCGAGTTTGACAGCCCTGTGCTATCAGACTCTATACTGCAAGGATCGTCCTATTAAAGCTGAAGCCCTCCCTTAGTTGACACTGTCCTCGCTATGTAGGAGGTGGTAGGCTCAGGGGAATATAAATGCCTGACATGTTCTTAGCATAACAAAGACCATTCACAATGTATTTGTTCACTTTAGATCTGTTTGAGATATGTCGTCTAGTTTAAAGGATATTTTTTTTGTTGGCTTGCTGCCTTGCAACGATACACAAATAAAATAGCTGAGAGGAGGAACAGCTTTATTGATTTATTACACTTCAGTTTATATTTATTTCCAGTATGGTAAAGCAACTGAACACGATATAAAGCTGAACCAGAGGAAGTCCCATGTTAGTTTTTGTGATAGTAATCATGGTTATTGCTCAGTTACAAAAAAAAAAAAAAAGAAGAGAGAGAAAGGAACAAAAGTTCAAAAATCATGTTTGCATTTTCTCCTCATGTTATACAGTTCTTCTCTTGCTTGCTTGCTTTCTATCACCATGCAAAACAGAACGAAACAGATACCTGCAGTTTTTAAAGTAATTTTTAATACCCATACTTGCATACGCACATCGAATTAAATTAAATCACATTAAACCCAGAGGAGCAGATTTCTCTTGACTTTAGTGGAACGTGGTTGCTGCATTGGTTACAAAATACATAATCTGTCAGAAGAAACATTTCAGAGAAAGGCACAGACATGACAGAACAATAAATACACATTTATTGAGTTAATAACTGCCAATCAATATTAAAGCTAGTTTAGATTCCTTTGAGTCAAGCTCTGTTCTTGCATGTAGTTTTTGTGAAGGTATAGTCATTGTTTGGCATTGGTTCTTTCTATCATAAATATGGATCTATTTTCACAAAAGACCCCAAAACAAAATGTCACACAAACATGTCAATAAATCAGATGTTCACTGCTTCATCAGAGGCCGTGGCAATCAGAAGTAACTGCACTCTTTGGCAGTGTATAAAAAAATATCAGTGAACCACTGTAAAAAGCTAAAGGGATTAAACCCATTTCACGACCATTTTAGAAGTATTTCATTGTAAAATTTAATTGAACTATCTCTTTGTCCAAAATCACACGTAATTTTCTTTTAAATAATACCTTTTGGGATATGTAATTATTTAGCTTGCAGTTGGCACTGCCTGCAAATTGATTAAACAGCTTTGGTAGTGCTAAATTCAAATGTGCATTTAATGTACATTTAATGTTATGGGAATTTTAAGGCCATTTATTAAATGACTTAAGAGGCTTTTCACGATCCAAGTAAAATGCCAAATGAAAATGTGTATTTTCTATAGGCAGCCAAATTTACTAATCTATCAATATGAAATTCCTCTACTTCCAACTTTTATACAATTCTATATACTACTGAGATAAATTTGAGCCATGCTGGCGCAGTGGTTAGAATGCAGTATTGCAGGCTAATTCTGCTGACTGCCAACTGCCAGCAGTTTGGCAATTTGTTTCTCACCAGTTCAAGGTTGACTCAGCTTTACATCCTTCCAAGGTCAGTAAAATGAGGACCCAGATTGTTGGGGGCAATAGGCTGACTCGAAAACAGCTTAGAGAAGGCTGCAAAGCACTGTGAAGCGGTATATAAATCTAAGTGCTATTACTATTGCTATATATTGTTAGTACTGTACTTGATAACCATAATTTGTTCCACAAATGTTTGCGTGGGGAACCTTGGGTACAATTACAGTATTAGCAGATTGTGGATTGAAAATTTGGTTTGTCACTTAGGTTGATCATGTTGGTTGAAGATTCTGGGCGCTGTAACATCTAAAGTACATTAGGAGACTGAAAGCTACAATACAAGGATAAAGAGTTAGCGCCCAGAGTTGCTTTGAAATGAGATGGGCGGCAAATAAATTTAATAATAAATAAAGATAAAGAATAATAAAGATAAAGAAGCAGTTCCTTCTTTTTCCCCAGTCAGGTTGAGACAATAGTAAACTATTTACAAACATGTTTATTTAACAAACTAGAATAGAATCTGTTGTAAGTAAAATGTGTCATGGATCGGTGAGAACACAATAATAATTGTGAAAACCACCTCATGTTTTGTACATATTTATTATGATCAAATTCCTCCAGCTTTAATCCAGCAAGCCATTTTTCCAAAGGCCAATGGAAATTAAAGAATCTCTCAGACATTTTCACATACTGTACCTTTTTTTTTTTTAAAGCATTCTAAGTGGAACTAGGAAACCATCACATTTCCATTTTTAGCCAATTTTTGTCCTGATCAAGCAGAATCTAAGGACTATCATTTATTTCTGTCCTTTTTTTTTAAAGGCTAAGATGTATTCTTTTTATTTTTAGAACCATGCTGTATCCTTAATCTGAATCTTTGACTATGTAAGTGAGTCAGAAGTCTCATTGCCTGGAGATACATGAGTCAGAGAAGCAGGAATAGTCTGTTCTTCAAAGCACCAAAGAATGCAGAGGTACAAAGAAGTTGGACTCTTAGCAACATATACAAAAGGAATCATCTTGTATCAATACAAATGTTAATACTCCATTACTTGATTTCCCCCCCCCCTTTGTTGAAAGTTCTTGTTCCAAAAAAATAATCGCACCTTAATTATTTTTATCTGAGACAAAAATGACATTGTACCAATTCCTTGTCATCCTTTTTTTTTTCCATAGCTGTTTCTTAGGTAATGAAAAGGTAGGTCATATTGCCTTCTTTCCCCATTGTGATATAATCTATTCACCAGAGATAGGTGTAAGGCAGCTAACAAGGTTGAGTGCCTACCTCTTCAAAATTAGCTGCGACTTAAATTGTTTTCCCCATAGAGGGTTTGTATTCATTTAGCCTCACTGAGAGAGAGAAATGGCATAGTTTTTTTTAACTCTTCTACTTTTTGAAGAGGCAGCTCACAACAAAACAGCATCAACACACTACAAAAAGTATAATTAAATCTGATATAGGATTGTCATTCTAGATCTTTTTTCTCTGTCAAACATGGAAATACAAATACACAAATACATTAAATTATTCTTTCATAGCTTCCCGAGACCTCAATCATTAGATTGCAATGGAATGGAAAGGAATGGAATGGAATGGAATTATTGGACTCTAATTTTGAATGTAAATCAAGGATGAGTATCCCAGAATCAAATGGTTGAATGATTTCTTATAATGTTGAGATATAGGAAGCAAAATTGCATCTTTTGGATTTGCCACCTCACCAATTGTGACCTTCATGTTCCCCTCCACACTGTAAATTCTAGTTTCTTGGTCATTCAATGATTATTCCTCACTTTGTAAGGAACGGTAGAATTAGTTCTAGATTTGAGGTAGCAGCAGTCATTGGTACAGTGGTGTCCATAAGGCAGGGATGCCTTTCCTGCGGGGCATGGCCTGGTACTGAGCCATGACCCATTTGGAACCAGGCCATGCAAGAGGTGGGTGAGTGCCGGCCACTTGTGCAAATGGAACTGTGCACTTGAGCGCCACCTGCCACTCACACAAAATTTCCTTTCCCCCCCCCTTGCTTGTCCTCAAAGCTGGAAAGGTTGGGGACCACTGCCACAGGGAATGGTCAAAGAACTAAGCTGGATGCACATGCAAAGGATATGACTCCAATTGTATTGTTATGAGCCCCCATTAGAGACACTACCAGTTGGCAGATAGGAAATATATACCTACAAAAGGTAATTTATGCATAGATAGACAGCACATCCATCCTTACCTTTCCTTAGTATAGAAAAAGGCTACAAGGTATCCTACCATAAGCAGAAATCTGCACTGAAGGAACAGTAGCTGTTGACAGAAAACACCTTTGATAGCTTTCTGATTAATTTATTCCTATCCATAAAGCATTATGTATGCAACTTCTAATTATGTGCCTTACATAGAGAGGTTTCATTTTATTTATTTATTAAATTTCTATGCCATCCATGTCCCCTACAAGGTGATTTTGAGTTGTGTTGACTCAGAAAATTGCCCCATGTAAACCCAAGCAAATCCATATGGACACGACAACAAAAAATGTGTGAAAACAAATTGCAGATATTACAATTTATTCTGTCATGCACATCATTCTGCAAGTTGGAAATCAGTTCATTCTTGTGGTCCATTGTGCCTAGAACCTATATGCCAGAGGTTTTTTTTGAATGTCCTGTGACAATTCAAAGAATTGCCACAGACAGAGAAGAAAGTCTCTTATTTTTTATGAAAAGGAAAGGGCATATCAGTGATCAACTGGAATAGAAGTATTGATATGAAGTTAGCAATTTGTTATCTGTGACTTGGTTTATAGAAGGACGCCACCTGTTCGTGCAATAGTAAGTATGGCCAGAATGTTTATGATTCAGTGAGTGTACACAGAATCCCAGGACTGAGTATAACTTTCTAGGAATTGCCGTGTTCTCTCAATTCCATAATTCCTTTGAAAAGACTTCAGTGACAGTTTGCATATTTGATATAATATGCACATGCTGGAGTTTCTAATTAGATTATTCCATTTTTAAATATTTTAAAAATTAAATACAGTGTAGGTTTAAGGAAAGAAAAGCAGTTGAATATTCAGTGCTGGAATTGTCCCCCACAGCCTAAAATAAAGCTATTAGAACAGAAAAGAAGTCAACAGGACAGGTTGTAGCAAATCAAGTGATTCTCAGTAAGTACACTACCATGTAGCTTTCTTTATTTTTAGAAGACAGCAAGGAGCTTCAAATTTACTCTCTCACACAATGGCATCAGAATCCATTACTGATTTTATCACAATCTGGTAGTCCACTCATCAAATATCAAATTGAGGGAGCCTTTGGCTACTCTTCACTATCTATATCAATTACTATTTAAAAGAGTAGAGGTTGAAAGGCTTAAAGATTTTTTTCATTGGTCAGAGATTATCTTTTTCACCTGACTGTCCCTCTAGAATGGTGTTATCAGATCTGTATCTCCGACTCTTTTGTCTCCTGCCAATATTATCTGCCGGTTGTGAACAGAAGGAAAAACTCTAATTAGTTGAATGAGACCTTGGACAATTGTGAAAAATAGTTTCCAGGGACCTTGTTAAAATATGACTGTATAGTTCTTACGCTAATTCCAGTGCAGTGGCAATTCCATTTGAATTAATATGTTGAGTGAATCTTAACATTGTGGCTTATGTCTTAAGTTTTTTTTTAAATTTGATATGCACTTGTACTAAGTGCAGTACACGATCTATTCCCCTCCCCACACCACTTGCTAACAAATTATAATCAGAGGTGGGTTCCTACCGGTCCTATCCGGTTCTTTAGAGTAGGTAGTAACTCCGTGATGACATCACGGAGCTGGTTCTGTTGGTGGCTCCATGGGTGCCACCATCTTGGATTTTGCTTCTGCGCATGCACAGTTTTTGACTGTCGCGTGTATGTTCCCACGCGTGCTTTGCATGCGCACTTGAGGCGCAACCCTGAGCGAATTGGCAATAAGAAGATTCAGAACCCACCTCTGATTATAATGTAGGTTGGACTGAGACTGACAGGCCAGCATCAATCTAAAGGTTTCAGGCTAATACGACATGGTCTAATTATCTGGTATGCTGACTTTTTTTTTTTTTTTTACCAGCAACTGTGATTAGCATCTTCTGGGATAAAGTGATCTGCCTTACAGCTCTCTTTTTAGCAGCTCAAAGGTATCTGATCAAGAACTGGTGAAATTCTTGTTTTCGTAACGGAGCTCATCTGTAATTGGCGCATATCACAGGAACTTTGGAAAGGCAGCTTCTGATTGGTCCTTTCCCCCAGATAAATTTGTAATTGGTCTGTTTTGAAGACATTCCAAAGGAGCTATTGGTCTGTTTTTTTAAACACTCTGCGGCTTATTAGTCTTTCGGGTGAGACTGCTGTAAATTCTATATGGTGTTACTTAATTAAGGGCTGTTTTATTTTGACGTAAATCTGGAAACTTTACCTGTCTTAACCTTTAGGTTCTCTTCATCTTGTTAGTATGTTTATAAATCTCAATAGCTTCTCTAGGCATGATGATTTGACATGATTGCTAATACTGTGTGACTTTAAATAGGCCCATTATGTAGCAGTGCATGTTCAACCATTGTTGAGCAATATTTTTCATGATCTTTTAGTCAAATTAGAATTCAATATTCATCTGCTGTAGCTGCAAGATAGGTGATACATGGAAGAGAATTTCTTTCATCTTTAGATGATTGAATGATTTCTTGGATTTTTCTTGTTGGTTTGTGGCTATAGTAGTCTTTGTGTTTCTCTAATAATGTTCCAGCTCAGTCTGTAATCTTCCCAATATAAAAGAGAAACACATTTCCTACTTGGGTTGGTTACAGACCGAAATGGAAAACTACTGCAGAAAGAAAACTTCAAAACTGTCTATAAACCAATGGGAAAAATCCACAAAAGGAACTGATCATCTAAAGATGGCAGATGTCATCTTTGGAATGACTGGTGC
The DNA here is from genome assembly GCA_032467955.1 of Pseudoxenodon macrops. Classification (NCBI taxonomy): domain Eukaryota; kingdom Metazoa; phylum Chordata; class Lepidosauria; order Squamata; family Pseudoxenodontidae; genus Pseudoxenodon; species Pseudoxenodon macrops. The sequence continues at coordinate 212,813 of JANHFT010003615.1, read as the reverse complement.
AAAGTTTCTCAGTGAGTTTCTCTAATGTGGATGGAGTAGAACTTGTATTTTCCCTTTTCATAATCCACCATCTTAACTATTACCCCACACTGGCTCTTGTAAGCTGTTTTAAAACCTTTGGGAATTAAGTGTCAAACAAGTCAGTCAATAAATAAATAATCTGAACAATTTGTTGGTTGTAATAGAAGAGACTATATGTAGCTCTTGGTTGTTTGCTTGCAGATGTTTCATTATCCAACTTCATATTTGCACTGGGAAAATCTATTGTGACAAAGTTTCAAATCTTTTCTAAAAAATCTCTTTGAGAGTATTCGACTCTCCTCTAACATTCAATTGGAATTTGTTTTTCTGTAATTGAAATCCTGTGTTTCATGTTCCACATTCTGCAACTTCTTTTGAATGACACCCGTTCGTGCATTTGAAGAGAGTTACCATGTCTTCCTGAGCCTTCATGTTTTAAAGCCAAACACACATTCCATTTCTCTCCTTGAGACTTAATTTCTTGTTATTGTCTTCTGACTCTGTTCCATTTTTGGACTCCTCCTTACAATGTCATGTCAAACATTGAACATAGTAATTAGTGGTGTCTGTTCATAAGAGAATAAAGTAGAAATTTTACTTCCCATAATTTTGAGACATTATTCAGTTGATGTAGCTTTTTTCAGTACAGTATAATTCTGAGTCATATTTAGTTTGCAGTCATCTATTATTATTTATCCAGGAATTTCCCACCCTATACATTTACACGCATTTGGTTTTTGTTTCCTAAATTAAGAACTTTGCTTTTGTCTCTGTTAAAATGATGTTTTGTTACTTTCAGCTCATTTTTTTACTCTATAAATATAGTTAAAATTGTATTTCTGTCTTCAGGAGGCTTAACTATTCCACCCTACTGTGGGTCTTTTTCATGTTTGAGTACTATTCCCTTTACTTCTTTATCCAAGCAATTAAGAAACACTACCAGAGAGTGCAGAATACAGGACTGAATCTTGTGATATGCTCTGCTTGATGAGAGAGTGTGCTTATGACCTAGGATGTATTCCCCACATCATCTTGACTAGTTTGCTAATCAGAATGTCAACAAATAATTGTTGTAGCAACTGATTTGCTAAAATCAAAATACAGTACTCTACTGCTTCAAAACTCATTGAATTTGGTACTCAAAATATTTTGACACCTAAATGTCCCAGTACTCATCTTTGTTTGGTACTTGATGTGTTGCAAAAGGAAGTGAGGGGATAGCTGCAGAGGGTGACAGGAAGGTGGCCATGCTGGGAAGGTCACTGACATAGGAAAAGGGAAGGAATAGGAAGTCCTTCCCAGCCAAAACAAAGGGTCATGTAGTAAGTAACATGGCTTGTTTGCTACTCATCCTTTTTAGTACTCATCATGCTTCCCGGAGCCAATTAAGCACAAGTACCAAGATACCACTGTATATATTACATTTATGACATTCCCATAGTATTTGCTGTGTTCCTCCCTCTCATTTGGTCACTGCGGATCTTGTTGGATCAACCCAATTGTGAAGTGGCTCTCTCGTGGCAGCTGACCTTTTTATATGGAGCAACTTGCTGAAAATTAAGGGAATCATCCCATTTGTATTCAGTCGGGGAAGCAGGAATTTAAATTGCCATTGTTATAGTATTGGGCAATATAAGAACTATAAAATTTCCCATTATTGAAAACCATATAAACAAAACTACAGAGCAGGAATGTTGACATTGAGACCAAACAACTAACTGTACCGAAAGTCCATCCTTTCAAAAGCACAGTCAATAGGGTAGATCTTTGTATTAAATACATTTCTTCTTTTTAGTCACTCAAGCCGACAGCCTAGGAGACCATTGTTTTATTCATTTTGCATTTCTAACTCTGCCATTGATTTTGCAGTTAAATGTAACTATAATGGCAAGTCATAGTCTTAGATTACAGATTCTTATAAGTGCACATACATATTTTAAATCTTCAGGATTTTTTAATGCTTTGAATAGATGGTTGAACTCGGGAAATAATCACTTTTGGGTCTTCTGAGAGCCTAGTATTAAATTATCCCTTTGTCACAACTTCTAAGCTTGACTTAATATAATAGAAATATAGTGCTGAAATCATACTGAGCACATATAAAGGGAGAGAGCCAAAAGTTGGCTCAGTTGCTTCTAAATTTCTCTCTCTCCATTTCTAGTTTCTGCCCATTATGGTGTCATGTGATCCTCAATTATGAAAATATTTCCTAACCTTTGACTAAGTGTTTCCATTAGATGATCAATTGGATTCTTTCATGGAATGCTACCAATTAGAAAGCTACATTTCCCCCCTTTATACTCCGAAGGTCAGATCAAATGACACAGAATGAGGCTTTTTCAGTTTTTGGCCCATAAATAGTGTTATTTGCATTTATTGTTATTTGCATTTATATCATACACTTGAGAGCCAGTTTGGTCTAATGGTTTAGGAACTATATTAGAAGCCAGGAGACTGTGAGTTCTAGTCCCACCTTGGACATAAAAGCTGGCTAGGTGACTTCGGATCAGTCTCTCTTTCTCAGCCCACGATGATCAGGTACAGGCAAGAAGCAGGCCGGTCAATTCCCTTTGCAACCAAATGGATCAACACTCATTTAATTTGGGGAAAAAACAGACTCTGGACTTGTGGAAAAACATTAGGAAGAAAAACATACTTATTATCATATTATCATTTGGTCCCTGCAGGACCAAAAGGCACTGTACATAGCATTCCCTGCTCCAGTTTTGACTGTTGGTTTGAAAGACAGAGACTTGTCCAAGGTTACCCAGTAAGATCACATAGTTAAGAACAAGCTGGAACATGAATCAGCTCCACACCTTCAAAATTTCTTATAAGAGGTGGACTGCCGGTAACATAATTTTCTACAGTTGCAGAAAAGGCAAATAAGCCTTTTATATTGTGGTTAAAAAAGTTGTGCAAGTATTCTTTAAAAACAACAACAACTTGGTTCTACTAAAAGAATGCATGGCCATTTAAGGCTATTACTATTAGTCTTCTCATCGTTCCTATCACCCATCTCCTCCTACTTATGACTGCAGGACTGTAACTTGTTGCTTGTATCCTTATGATTGTTATTGATAATGTTTCCTTATTGCTTATTAGTACCTTAGGACTATCATTATTGTGTTGTAACTTATGATTCTTGACGAATGTATCTTGTCTTTTTATGTACACTGAGAGCATTTGCACCAAAGACAAATTCCTTGTGTGTCCAGTCACACTTGGCCAATAAAGAATTCTGTTCTGTTCTGTTCTGTTCTGTTCTGTTATTCTATTCTATTCTATTCTATTCTATTCTATTCTATTCTATTCCATTCCATTCCATTCCATTCATTCCGTTCTGTTCCGTCCCGTTCCGTTCCGTTCTATTCTATATTCTATTCTATTCTATTCCATTCCATTCCATTCCATTCCATTCCATTCTAATTCTATTCTATTCTATTGTATTCTATTCTATTCTATTCTATTCTATTCCATTCCATTCCATTCCATTCCATTCCGTTCCGTTCCATTCTATTCTATATTCTATTCTATTCCATTCCATTCCATTCTAATTCTATTCTATTCTATTCTATTCTATTCTATTCTATTCTATTCTATTCTATTCTATTCTATTCTATCTCCTGGTGATTGGCTCAGTCACCCACCCAGTTTCATGCATAAGACGGGACTAGAACTCACTGCTTCCTGGTGATTGGCTCACAGTCACCCAGCTGCTTTTAATGCACACGGCAGGACTAGAACTCATCATCTCCTAGTTTCTGGCCCAGAGTCTTCACCACTGGACCCAACCAGCAGTCACATATCTTATGGCTTGGATGAGGCCGTACCTGCTTTCTGCAGCATCACAATGTACAACTCCCTCTTATTTTTCCTATGTTCTCGCGTATTTTTTTTATAATTCTGCCTATTGTCCAGAGGGACAAACTGGATTTTTAGCGTCTCTATTAGGGCTGGGTATTAATTAATCTATTGCTTTATGGTTTTTTCATCTTGTACTTGCATTACTGGGGGAGTTTATGTAGTAGTAATTGTAAGTTAGTTTGGTATAATCGTTAAGGTGCCAGGCTCAAAATGGAGGAGGTCACGAGTTCAGGTTCTGCCTTAGAAGACAACAAGGCGACCATGGGCCAACCCCAATCTCTCTCTCTCCCGCAGCCCAAGAAATGAGTCAATGGCCAACCCCTTCCCAAAACAAGCTAATTGCTAAGAAAACTGGAGGGGATAAAAATAATAAGATTTTTAAAATAAAGAAATGAATAAAATTAAGCTCCTACCTCAGCAACGTTCATGATGTTATCAAAATTGTCCCACAGGGTATTGAAGATGATTCCGGTAAAGTAATCCGAACTAGAACGAGACATTTAAAAAGGAGGTTTTACTTCACGATCTTACGGTTTTTCTTTTTCTCTTTTGGAAAATGTGCCAAAATAAGAAAACTTAAAAGAGCGGATTTTAATTTATCATTTTTTTTAAAGGAAAAAAAAAAATGACAGGCTTGTCAAATGCGAAATTATTCTCTCCTCTCTCTCTCTCTTTTTTTTTTTAAAACCCCACCAAACTAAGTAGCTTTATGGGATTAGCGGGGATGTTTTGATTTTTCAAACGTCGCTTGGCATCTGCTGTGCTTGGAAGCTGAAGATCACATGCCGGGACAGTATTGCTTGACACTATATCCTGATTACAGGGCCGTCCTCGACTTACAACGGCACGCTTAGTGACCGTTCACACTTACACGTACACACTTACAGTGTAAGTTCACACTTACACACTTATTTAATTGGTTCTTGACTCTCAAGAGACTCCTTGCCAAGTTTTGAAGAGATCGGCCTGGCAGCTCTCCAAGCAAAGATAAGGTCGGTGACTGTAAATTC
>JANHFT010003615.1:177351-193437 GCA_032467955.1 Pseudoxenodon macrops | reverse complement strand
GCTGGCAGATGCCTCCAACTTGTTCCGGTTTGGTGTGAAGACAAAAGATGACCTTGGCTCACTATAAAGAATGTAAAGATGACCACATCTGCAACTCCACCCGATACCCCCTCCCATTTTACCCACAACATAACATGCATAATAAAATAGCTGAAAGTGTGGCAGGCCAAAACGCAGGCCTGACAATAGGATCCAGGTAACTGATGATTTTCCAGCATTTTGCACAGTCCCGATAATCCCTGTGGCATCCAAATTTTTGTTTCTATTGCTCAACCTCATCTTCATCTGGTGATTCGGTATCTTTCTGTTTCCCAAAGTTTTCACTTTCTTCCTTGCACCCTTTCCCCTTCCTCTAGGGTATTAAGCCTAAGAACGTTCTCTCTCACTTTAAAAGCTGTGTTACTTTTTTCTTTCTTTCAGTGTACGAGATTAGGTTGTATCTGTTGAGGTTTCAAGACCACGGGAGTCTAAAATGAAAGGGACAACATCTTCAGCAGTGTCCTGACAGTACCTATATTTAAACAGAAATTAATTTAACATAATTCTGAGTTAATTGGTTTAAAATACACATGCAAAGCACAAGAGCCCTCCACTGTGGAGTGTACAGGAGGCTTTTCATCGCACGTACTAGAGTCAGTTACCATGGCATTGTAAAGAAGGGGGAAAAAGATTTTCGTATCTATGGCAACATTAAACGAACTTGTCATACCTTAAATCTTAGGGAGACAGAAAGTAGCTGCTTCTTTTAATATTGTGCTACTATGAATGCTGAAAGACACTTTTCTTTCTGACCACCTTGAAGGAGGAAACTCTAGACTAATTATTAGTAATCATGTTTCTAGAATGAGGGCTAGGAGTAGGACCCAGTTGGTACCGACAATAATAATTGCAGTTCTGTTTCATTTATTTGGCATGTACCGTATGTATTTATTTCCCTTTTATTACCTTCTCTCATATGGGATAAATATTGCACATATGAAATTATTGGGATACCCCATTGTTATACAATATACTTTATCATGTTCGAAGATCTCTAAATCTGATGGACATATTCTTTGACTGATGGTGATCCCTTATCTGAGTGTTGGCTGCTGGAGGGGATGTGCTCTAGTTCCCCCCCCTTTGTTTTATTATCTTTTTGAATGCTGTGTAAATGTGGTTTATCTTTGTGTAAATTGATGGCTGATTTGTCTGAGTGCCCAGGTTCCAGAAATTCCATAGCATTTTGAGATTTGACTTGGTCTAAAATCCCAGCTGAGTCTATCAGGGTATGTTCTCTTCAAAGAAAAATGTCCATAGAAAATGTAATCTGAGTTTAGTTGTACACCTATACTGCATTATTCAGTAAAATACAGCATGGCTTAGTTCCGAAGTACTTAACAGCATTTTACATAATATGATACTACTTTAGGGAGAAATACTGCTTGCACAGATGGATAGAGGGGGGAAAATGATGGCCCAGAAGCAGAATAACTAGAGGGTAGACCATGAGACAGGCAACATAAGTAAACTTCAAACCTGATACTGATACCTGTCCTCAGCACCACAAAAATGGATTATGAAGTATTACAGTATCTCATACTAAGTATGTAAAAGGTTGTATTTAGCAGGAAAAGGCCTTTTTTTGTTTTGGTGCACATGAAGATTGAAGACTTCTGAAATCATGGCTCGGGGAAGAGATAAGATCCACCTTTCATGATCAAAGGGAAAGTTTAGGATTGTCAGTGCATGTTAGTGCCTCTGTCAACTGTAAGTAAAGCCAGAACCAATGCGGGCAAATATAATATCTATGACTTGGTTGGGAAAGAGAACTCTGGGCAATGGCCACTTGAATGGTTGGCCCATACAGCTAAGAACATAACTTTGCTCTTTGTTAGATTGTGGGTAGCTATAGACAGGAGACAGGCCTTGATACAACAGCTCTTTATTACAGCCCAGGCACAAATCCAGCAACAAGCTCTCTGACGGGCCAGCCTTATATAGGAGTCTTAACCAATCAGGGTCTATTATTTTCCCGCTCATTTTCTGGACCTGAGTGAAGACTGTACCAATATCTAACACTCTTTTTTCTGAAAAAATGTGGAGAATGGATCATCTGTTTGCTATAACTGAATGTAATCATCACCCTGTATACTATCACCAGGCACAAAACTAACCAAAGGAAGGATGGGACCAGGATCCATTAGTGACATCAAAGTGAAGACATTTTGTGTGGTTCACCTCCATTTTCATATGTTACTGAGATTTCCTGGAGACAAATAGAAGACTGTTCTTGGCCAAGGGTGACCTCTGTAACTCCCTTATTACGTAAACTAATGGTGCCGTCTGAACTTGATTGTTTGCTAGCTGGCATTTCATTATCCAACGAGGTGACATCATCAGAATACCATCAGAACTCCATGGTTCAACCCTGAGCTATCTATCTTCTCTTATCTTTAAATGAACTATTTCCCAATCTGCCGTGTCTTTTCCTCGCCCCCTCTCTATCCTATAAGCCGATATTTTGGAATGGCCTTAATAAAGATAGAAGCAAATTCCTTCTGTTAAAGAAAAGCCCTTGCTGAAAGTTTTCTTTTTTTTGAATCAAGTTTTATTTTATTTTTCTCCCCCCATCTCCCCAAAACAAAGCTTACAACATCAGTTGTCATAGTATACATTTGCAATCTTTACATTCGTATATTTTTTCAACATAATATAATCATAATTTCATCATCGGTTCCACCATCAAATTCCCTATTTGTCTGTCTTTGTTCTTTTCTTTTATCTTCTATGTCCTTTGATTCTGCAACAACGTTCCACCCCTTTCCTACCTTTCTTTTTCTTCCTTCCTTCCCTTTTCTACTTCCTTAACCCTTCCTTTTCCCCCTTCTTCCCCCTTCTCCCTCTCCCCTCTACTTTCTGTTCTTCTTCTCCTCTCCCTCTCTTACTTCCTTTCTACCACTCTCCTTACTAGTTGTTGCTTCCTCTTCTCAACAATTTTCTTTTTCAGTCTGAAACAAAGTCAGAATACCAATTTTATTATATGGCAATTTTATATTTCCAATCCTTCTTTTCTTATTTATTTTATTTCTAATTTCTTTTCTTTTTTTACATTTCTACTTCTGAAAGTTTTCTTTTCTGAGAGTGTTAGCCTGCCGCGTGTTTGACAACCGCAGTTTAAAAGGTCAAGCGTGGCCTTGGAAAGGAGGCGACAGCCTTGAAGGGGCTAAAGGGGGCTTTATGCTGGTATGCATCTCACAGGAACGTCTGTTTAGAGAAGTGCAGCCAGCAGCAGCAGCAGCAGCTACAAGAACAAAGAAGAAGAAGAAAAAAGCAAAGGGTGGGGAAGGAGCAAGTAAAGATGGAGCGCGCTCGTTTTTTTTTCTGCCTGAATTGAGATGGATGACAGTAATCACAGAGACAGTATGCTGGCCTTTTCCACTGTGCCCACCTACTGATGATGCTGTCATGTTCTGCACTAAACTGCCATCCCCCTTGACAGAGGAGCCTCCATTTTGGCACTGCTCAGAATAATTAGGGGTGGCATAACTTCACAGCTGCTTTGGTGTTAAAGGGGTATGTGTGTGGGGGGGTGCAACCAAAGGGGGAGGGGAACTGAAACAAAGCCAAAACAAGGGAGAGAATTAAATGTGCTGCCTTGAAAGCCAACAGTCGCTGCTTCTAATATAGTAATAGCAAAGGCTATGAAAACAGAAGCTCTGCTCCAAAGAAGGGTAAAAAGTGGTGTCATTAGATAGAGCCCAATAGTCCAATAGTCACTGGTGAAATAATTCTTAAATAGGTTAGTGTACAGAACTGGTATCTCAAAGGCTGTGTGTGTGTGTGAGAGAGAGAGAGAGAGAGAGAGATAAAATTATGATACATAGACCACAGGCTTCCCTAGCTTTATGCAAGGTTTACATCCCCCCATAGCCTAAAGTAAATTAGCATAAGCATAGATCCCCAAGCATAAACATAGATCCCCATGCATAAACATAGATCCCCAAGCATAAACATAGATTGCCAGTGGGGGACAAAAAGGATTGTGAGGTATGGCGGCAAATTTTATAATCCTAGTAGTGCCTTGACAACAATTCTCATAATTTTTTAGAGCCACGTTTTTAAGCACTTTGTTACTTAAGCAGTCCTTTTGATTGCTGGGATTTCTAATAGGTGTGTGAGGGTGGCAGACAGAGACGTAGAATACATCAACATCCTGGGACTACAAATTTTAATACAGGTAGTCCTCGATTAATAGCTACATGTTCGGCAACGGTTTGAAGTTTTGACGGAACTGAACCTGTGGTCGCTTACGAACGGTCTTCAAAGCTTCAGCTGACACAGCGCACCCATGATCACATGATTGTGATTTGGATGACATCATGACATCACCATTTGTTACCTTCTCTGCTGGTTTCTGATGAAATCAAGCCAACAGGTAAAGTTGCAAGTGGCTCCCGTTCCCATCACTTTTTCTCTTGAGGAGCCTTTCTATGGGGTATGGAATGCCAGGGATGCTAGTGCATGCCCACGCCACTCCCCTGCCCACATCCCATAGCACCAACTGTCCATCCACCCACATTCTTCTTGCAGCACTTATCCCCCTACCTACTGCTCTCTGTAGAACTCAATCTACCCATCAGCCTGCTTGCAAGTCACCTAAGGTAAGGCTTGTTGTGCCTGGGACTAGCCACTTCCTGCCAGCTTCTCTATTGACTTTGCTTCTTGGAAGTTGACAGGAAGTTGCAAGTTGTGTTCGCATGAGGCCCTTACTTAACAATCCACCATCCTTACTTAAATGACAGTAATATGGTCTGTGGGGATTGCTGTCACTAAGGGATGCAATCATGTGACATTACACTTTACATTGAGGGGCTGCTACAGAGAGGAAGGGGTCAAGCTATTTTCCAAAGCACCTGTAGACCAGACAAGAAATAATGGATGGAAACTAAACAAGGAGAGATTTAACCTGGAAGTAAGGAGACATTTTCTGACAGTGAGAACAATCAATGAATGGAACAGCTTGCCTTGGGAAGTTGTGGGAGCTTCATCACTTGAGACTTTCAAGAAGAGATTGGACTGCCATTTGCCAGAAATGGTGTAGGGACTCCTGCTTGTGTGCGGGTGTGGACTAGATGACCTACAAGGTCCCTTCCAACTCTGTTAATCTGTAAAACTATAATAGATCCAACATTGTTTCGAGGGTTAGGGATGTCTTTTTCCTTTACATTTTGGAAAATGGAATCTCACCCATTCTCATTTTGGGAATGGTTGAGATGTTAATGGTCATTTTGACCCAAGAAACAGCAGTGGCTATTGCAAGTGCAGAAGTAATTAGGATACAGGACACACATCTGGAGCACTCACATTACACCAAGGATTCTCACCATTTCCAGATGTATGAACTTCAATTCTCAAAAATCTCAGGAATGGTTCTGCTGCCTGGGGAATTTGGTGAGTTGACTTACACATATATGGAGGTTGTCAGGGTTGGAAAATATTATGCTACATGATGTTAAATGCACAATTGAGGGCAGAAAGAGGGTTTGTGGGAAATGTTCAAGCAATTTTGGCAGGAAGAAGTCTTGGCATATTTCCAAGCATTTGGTGCAAATTGATTATGCTGGCACATAAAAGTGATTTTTTTCCCTCGCTCGCTAACATGAATTCTTGGATGTAAATTTTGGTCATATAATACAGTAGCAGATTCACATAAAAGCAGGGAAAGCTTGCCTTTATCTTTTGCACAGGATAGTCCTTAGTTGAGCCTGGTGTTTAAAAACAAAGCAACATCTATTCTCTACATAACTAACATAGTCCATCCTTACAAGACATGTTTTATTTTACTACAGCTTCATTCTTCTAGACTATCTTTGTGTATTTTAGAAGCACTATCTAAAATGAAAGCAATATTGGGATCTGCTGATAATAATTCTCCTGAATTAGTTAATCATGCTACTTGGCTCTTTGGGAACTCTTTGCTTTAATCTGCCGCCTAGTTGTAGCAAGCAATTGCCTGAAAAGCAGTTTAAAATTAAAATACACCCACATCTACACAAATACACAGTCCTCAACCTACAACTGGTTTCTTAGGAACTGTTTGAAGTTCCAACAGACCAGGGGTGGGTTCTGCTACTTTTTGCTGCCGGTTTGCTCAGGGCCGCGCTGTGTGTGCGTGTGCGTGTGAAGCGCGCATGCACAGCAATAAAAACTAGCTTCTGTGCATGCACAGAAGCAAAATCCAAGATGGCGGCCCCCACAGAGACATCTGATGTCACCGCAGAGTTACTACCACTTCTATAGAAGCGGTAGGAACCCACCTCTGCAACAGACTTACTTGGAAATATTTAGGACTCAGATTCCAAGTTCCAAGAGGTGGGGCCTCCTCATGGTCACATGACTGCACTTCAGGCTCTCACCAGCCAGTCCTCATTTGCTCTCTCTCTCTCTCTTTCTTTCTCTCTCTCTCTCTCTCTTCCATCAGTGTCTCCATGGCTGCCACCATCTTGGATATTGCTTCTGGGCATGCGCAGAAACTAGTTTTTGGATGGCTGTGTGCGTGTGCATGCTTCACAAGCAGTGCGGCCCTGAGCGAACCGGCAGTAAAAATATCCAGAACCTATCCCTGCTCTCAGAGTATCATGCATTATAACTGCTATATAGTACCCTCCTCCTCCTCCTGGAAATGCATAAAACCATCCCTGAATAAAGTCACAGAAACCCCTGGGAAGCCAAAATATAGTTTTCTGTATTTTAAGAAATAACTACATTACAGAGTATTCTGATACCCAAATCTCTCAAGTTTGCATAATAAGAATGATGTTAGGCTTTCTGGAGCTGTTATTCCGACCCTTCATATAGATTTTTCACCTTGTTAGGGAAATGTTCAATTTTTTGCCAACTTTTGTGCCACGTTGTCTAGTAACTGGAGCGAGGTTTTGACCTTGAGATTTTAATTGTTAATATTAAAAGGTGGCATTAAAAAAAGAGGAATGATCAGTTCCCTTTTATCATAGCAGGGTATAGTTAATTGAATTTTGCACAATCCATCCCCCTTTTTTCCTAAAAGCTTTTAGAATTGTATTAATGTTGAAAAATCACCTTCTGCCACATCTCTAAAGCGAGTGGGGCTTTCAAAACAACAACATGGCATACATAGTTGGGAAAATTCCGTGTACATTTATGGAGCATTCAACTTTGTCTATGGTGCTACATTATTTGGCTTTTTTTAAGCCGCTTTTGCTTGAGCTGACCTTTTAGTGTTTCTCGGGCTCAGTGCTTAAAAGAAGATAATACAGAAAGTCCCTGCATGTGTGGGGAAAGGAAAGGGGCTATGATATTTATTCACTCCTCAAAACCCACTAAGTTTAAATGGGGCTACTCATTGTGTAAGAGGGCAGGATTTTGGTTTTCATACAGATCTGCTTTAGTTACTTGCAGTGATGTTGAGAAAATATAAGTTTTCTGATGAAGAAATACAATTCTCATTGGTTCCAAAAACTTACTAAAGCATGAACAAAGCACCGCAGTCCCATTTGCCTGCTGTTTCTGCTGACCCATGGAATCTGGAATTCAGAAAGTCCTTGACTTACAACCTTTATCTTAGTGTCCATTCAGAGTTACAGTTGCCCTGAAAAAAAATGTCTTACAACCAATCTTTTTTACTTACAACTGTTAACAGCATTCCATGATCCCATGATCAACATTTGGGTGCTTGGCAACTGACGTGTATTTGTGATTGGGATCATGTGATTGACATTAGCGACCTTCCCATTAGCCTCCCAACTCAATGGGCGAAGCCAGATAAGCTTAATGACCATGTGATTAAACAACAGCAGTGATTCGCTTAACAATTATGGCAAAAATCAGGCAGGACATTTTTTTAATAACCAGCTTGCTTAGCAATAGAGATTCGGCTCCCAATTATGGTCATAAGTCAAGGACTGACTTTAATTAGCCCTCCAGTCATCTCATGGAACCCAGGAGATATGCCTGGCCTGGGGATCAGCTTCCTTATAATATTTGTATACAGTGGTGGGATTGAAAAAAAATTACTACTGGTTCTTTGGGTGTGACTTGGTGGGCATGGCGTGGCGTGGCTTGGTGGGCATGGCATGGGAAGAATACTGTAGAATCTCCATTTCCTCCCAATCAACTGGGACTCGGAGGCAGAGAATAGATCGGGGTGAGGCCAGTCAGAGGTAATATTTATCGGCTCTCCGAACTACTCAACATTTCCGCTACTGGTTCTCCAAAACCTGTCAGAACCTGCTGAATCCCACCTCTGTTTATATAGCCCATTGGGCTTTTATCAAGTTCCAAGGATTTGTCTTTTCCACCAAGCCCTAAGAGAAGGTACTGCAAGCTATTTTCTGTTGATTTATTCTGATAGTTTAATCCTTTGAGCTGATTATTCTCCTGCATAGATGGCTATGTGTTATTAGCTGCCTGTTACTTTTACTTTTCGTGATCGTTTTAACCTGATTACGAAAGCTACCTAGAGTTGTTTTGTTCATTGAGCTGGCATGCAAATAAATAAGTCTTCCACCATCTGTGATTTGACCTTTCTTCTTACTTTCCTCTTCTCTCCTCGTCAACTACTCATCATCACCACCACTAATACATCTCCCCATAAACCATGCAATGGTAGCTTTGGGAAATCTGATTTTCTCAAAGCAGGTAACATCACTCGGTAAATCTGGGAAACCGGTATTTTCTGCTACTGCTCTTAAGTGATTGGCAGATGTAATGTCTGCTAGGCACTAGAGAGAAATGAGACGTCCTTCTCTTTGTTCTGCCATCATCTCTGATGCAGCAGGTCAGATAAATTGGAGGAGGAAAGGGGTCACTTTGGGAATAGGATTGGATACATTCAGTTGTCTCAGAACTGAGCTTGAAATAAACTGAACAATATTAATAATTATAGTGATAATTCATTTTGCCAGAGCAGTTGAATTCTTCCAGTCAAGCATTATACAAATAGTTCTTGACTTATGACCACAACTGGAACCAGAAAATTCTGCTTTTAAGTGAGTGGTGCTTGATTTTATGACCTTGTCTGCCATGGTTGTTAATCGAATCACTGTAGTTCTTAATTCAGCTTCTCCCATTGACTTGGCTTGTCAAAAGCTGGCTGGAAAGCTGACATCCATTAGTGGGATTTATTTTTGGTGATCGCAGCCAGTGGTTGTATATAATTCTGCCTGGTCATTTGCACTGACATCAGCTTTGTCCTGTTGGCCAGTTGGAGGTCTATCTGGAGGAGGTGGAGGGTGAGGGGCTCCTGGGCATTCAGAGACAGGCCTGACTTGAAGCTTGCAAATGGAAAGTTGCAAATGGTGATCACATGGTCCCAGAACACTGCAACCATTGTAAATGCATGCTGGTTAACCAAGTGCCTGAATATTAATCACGTGACCAAGAGGAGACTGCAACACATGTAAGGACAAGGACCGGTTGTAAGTCGCTTTTTTTTTAGAGCCATTTGTCATTTTGAATGGTAGCTGAACGAATGGTTGTAAGTCGAGGACTATCTGTAAAACAGACCACATTGTTGTCACTTTCTAAAGCAGGAGTCAGCAACCCGTGGCTCTGGAGCCGCATGTGGCTCTTTCATCTCTCTGCTGCGGCTCCCTTTCGCTCAAAATATGTGTCACAACTGCTAATATGTGACACTCGCCAATACACAATTTGAGCTTTTTGACCCCCAGTAGGCCAACCATGGATATATCCAAGAAAAGAAAAGTTTCAGAAGAAAACAAAATCTTTAATTCAACTATATATGCTAGTTTTGTGGCCTCTCAGGAAATAGTCACACACGGGAAGAGTTTTGTGGCTCCCGGTGTTTTCTTTTCTGTGGGAAACGGGTCCAAATGGCTCTCTGAGCGTTTTAAGGTTGCCGACCCCTGTTCTAAGGGAACATAACGCAAGATATCTGCATCAAGAAGTTACAAATCTAAATTTTGAGAGAGAGTGGAAGAAAGGGGGGGAAAAAACAAGTTTCTGACTTCTACCTCTAGTGGCTTCTTCATTCTTCGATTTCTTTTGCTGATCTATTGAAAGCTTTTTTTTAATCCCTCATTCAGTTGCTAGAGGAGGGTGAGATCACCAATCCTCTGACACATAAAACACATGCTCTTTACACTGCACAATTATTCCGTCGCTGATTGCCCTTTCTCATTATTTCTGCACTTTTGAATCAGCCATGTCCAGATCACCCATGCACCCCACTTAAACTCAGCCCAGATTTCCCAGAGAAAGGAACGTATCATATTAATGCACTGTGTACTTTATGCAAGCTTTAAAGGTGTTAAAAACACCTGTAATTTCTCCATAATTGTCATCAGTTTTTGAAGCTGTCTGCTTCTCTTAATAATATGCACAATATCTCAACCAAGGTGTTCCCAACTTTTTACAAGACTCATTTCCCGTACCGTTCAATGGAAGGTTATAATGTGTATGCATGACAGTTAATTAACAGGGGGGAAAAAACAGTAATGATAGTATAGCTTGTTCAGGAAACTGTTGGACATGAATGATTCCTGACATTAATCATCGTAGCTTAAAGTTGCTCAGTCTATAGTTTGGATTAATGGATGCTGCCAAAACATCATATTTGAATTGAGAGGTTTGTAATGTGCCTGATGAAGACATTATTGCTTTTTTTCTTTCTTTAAACAACAGGCTTGCCTGCCAGAATAAGGCAAGTAGGATTAATCATTAATGCATGCAATTGTGGCATCATTTATTTGCTTTTCCCCCCCTGTTTTCAAAACTAATGTGCTTTACAATCTGAGCTCTGAAAACATTGGCTTCGGAGTCGCAGGGAGTCTTCAAAAGGTAGTCACTTCGCACTGTACTATACTTTTGTAACAGTAATCATTCCTACTCTCTCCTAGAAAATCTTGGCTGATCTTTGGTGTTGAGAACAACTCTCCTGTTAGGATTTGTGGTGATAGAAATATGACCTCAGCCATGTCAATGCCTGTAGGTGTATATGGTGGTGAGAGTTACTTAAAACATCCAGAATTCACTTTCTGTGGAGATCTGGATTATATCCAATTTATTGGCAGACAATGTCATTCCCTCCATATTGTTTAGAAATAATCCTTAGAACCTGGATGACATCACTGAAAAATGGTCTGGAGAGAAGTTCACAAGAGCTCTTTCTGATGTCCTTCCCTATTTTATTAATATACAGATAGTCCTTGATTTTCAACAGGTTGCTTAGAGACAGTTCAAAGTTATGACCTACCTGGATCCAAAGTTCTAACAATTGGATCCAACAATTGGGTCCCCTCAGCAACATGGCCACATTTACAGCCATTTGCAGTGTCCCGTGGTGACATGACCACATTTTACTACCGTAGTGTCACTTCCGGTTTTCAGTAAAACTGGGCCCACTTACGACTGCCGCATTCACTTCTTGACTTCAAAAAACATTGTAAAATTGACAATTGTCCCAACGTCACGACAGTAATCAACAGGCTTCCTTATGGTCTTATGTTGAGGATTACCTGTAATGAAAAGAATGGGGCAAGTTCAAAAGGATCTTGAGATCTATAAAAATATTTTTTTCCCCCATGGTGTCTGGCATCTCTGATGAATTTAAAGAAATCTTCAGCATGTTTTCATGGAAGTTTCCAAAGCCCAAAGAAAATATAATTTGTTTCTCCCTTAGTATATTTGGGGGGGAAAAGAGGAAAAGAAGAGGGCAATGGATGTAAATGGATCCATTATGATATCAGCCAGATTTTGAAGCTGGCTGGGTTCATTCATTATTGTATCGGATTGAGTGGCACATAAGTATTCAATCCCTCCCTTTTTTTAGGATTCTGCTCCATCCCTGCTTCTGAGCAAACCAGTTTTAAAAGCATTGTATAATAATTTTATTAAAAGAACATCACAAGGGCTCTGGGACAGAAACATTTTTTTTAAAGGGTTGATTCTTATATTATATATAGGACAATGCTGTGAACGCATCCTATAAGGAACCACAGTCAACTCTGGTTTGTTGATACTGTGCTTATACTTGCACACTCTCTTGTCACATTGACATATAGAAATATTAGTTCTATACCTAAAAATACAGAGTGTAAAAACTTCTATATTTGTCTCTATCTTCTCCAACCACTGTCAGCATCCTGCTACCCTCGCTACTTTTTAATTTACATAATTACTCAGAAGCTGAAGTCAGCAATCAGTAGTAAGTCAAATCTGCTATGAAACTCATACCACGCTGTCTGTCTGAATCATGTCATGTGCAACTGAAAACTATTGTCAATTGGAATAGAGAGCAAAGTGTGCAGTATCTGCCTAGTCCAAAGGGATGAATTTATGAAATTGCCTTTTAACATCATGCTTTCTCAGGGAATAATTCCAGTGCTAAGCAAGGATATGAAACATTGGGGACCCTGCCATGATAGATAACTAAAATGTTGCTTTAGAACGATAATCATTTAAAAAAAATACCTATTTTTACAGGGTATGTATTCTTGCATAATGATTTAGTGTGTAAAAATGTTTTTAAAAAATTAGCAAATCCTAAAGTGCCAATAGATTTAAATAACCATTTGAGTAACGTGAACAAAAAAAACCCTGCAGATTTCATTTCAACTGTCTGAAAATTATTTGCTATATCCCAGTGTGATCCATAAGGTTGAAGCTGTGTAGCCTCAATTAACATCTGTATTTATTCTTTTACCCCAAATCTGATTGCAGTATGTATGTATTTATTTATTGGATTTATATGACTGCCAACCTCATATGCGTGACTCTAGAAGACTAATATTAAAAATAATAATTGCATACACACAAATACAGGTAGTCCTCGACTTACAACAGCTTACATAGTGACTGTTGGAAGTTACAACAGCACTGGAAAAAGTGACTTTTGACTATTTTTCACACTTATGACCGTTGTAGCATCCCCATGATAACGCGATTTACATTCGAATGCTTGACAACTGATTCACATTTATGACGGTGGCAGGGTCCTGTGATCACCTTTTGTGACCATCTGACAAGCAAAGTCAATGGGGAAACCAGATTCACTTAACAACCGTGTTACTAATTTAACAACTGCAGCGATTCGCTTAACAGATGTGACAAGAAAAGTTGGGACAAAAATGGGACCAACTCACTTAACAAATAAATTGGGCTCAATTATTGTCATAACTCAAGGACGATCTGAATATGCAAATCAGTAGGCAAACAATTTAAATCCGTATTAAAGGTAGAAATGTTATTCAGCAGAGCTTAAATCATGAAGACTGAATACATATAGTTTTCTTAACAGTCTTGTGGTTAATGATGGCCAGTGTGAAAAATTTGTCTATTCCAAATCTCTTCCTAAATTTAAATTAACTTAGCTGTTTCACTTAGTTTTGTTTAGATTTGTTTAGGTGCCATGGCTTTTTAATCAAAGTTTTTAATCTGATGTCGCCTTATTTGAATCAGCATGCTAACGGAAAATGACAGGAATAGTTGCCTGCTCCATCTGGTTGGGGAAACTGGCTTGCCAAACTAACTAACAATAATTTGCTAATCTTCAAGGTCTCTTTTATAATCGTCTTGTTTTTGCTGCAGTAAACCGACACAGATACAGTAGCTCTCTGGTAATTTCCCCCAGTATTTTTAAAAAGTAATATTCAAAGTAACACAGAATATGCAATCGTTCTAAGTCAATCATGCAACCCTTTCAGACAGACGCTGAGTCATTCCCTGGCACTTTTCAATAATCACTTAATGGAGCACCTCTCTCTCTCTCTCTCTCTCTCTCTCTCTGAGAAAATCGTAGCTTTGTGTCTGTGCTTGGATTTAACATGCCTTGAAATCAGGGTGACGTTCTAAATGCTCTTCTTCTGTAGTCTTTTCCACAAGACTGGTAAAACTAATGAGCAAAAGCTCTCTTCTCTTTCCAATTGTGCAGCATATACTGTATTGCCAAGACAGAAGGGGCACAGAGTCTCAATCAAACTGGTTTTTTTTTTAAAAAGCCCACCACTTTTATTATAGTTCAATAGAAAAATTAAAATAAGCAAGCCCTAAACTTAATTTACCTGTATCTCAGATCCTCTGAATTCAGTGAAACCTTTACTTATTCTCCCAGGGTAGTAAAAAAATATGTTTTATTGATACACTTTTTTTAATAAACATAAAAAGTTCCATATCTATCTGAACAGCGTATTGTCCGGGGCACAGTTTTAATTAGAAATACAATAATAATCATAATAAACATGTCAATATTAATCACAAAGTAATAGTGCAATTAGTTTATCCATCTTGCAGAATTTTCAATACAAATTTTTTTATTATCTTTTTGCTCTTTTTAGTTTCTAACCTCTGTTTCTGTAAAGTTAGCCATTGGTAAAACAAATCCCATGTTAAAATTTATTCTGTTTCTTCCTTGTCTTTTCTTTTAAATGTTAATTTATCCATCTCGGCAAATTCTAATATTTTTTATAACACTTTTCTCTGTAGGGATCGCTTCATTTTTACATTGTTGTGCAAATATAATTCTTGCTGCCGTTAATACCTGTAAAATTAAGTACCGTATGTATTCCCTTTATTATACTGTTCTGGTAGTATACCCAACAGAAATATTTCTGGTTTCAAATCTATGTGTTGCTTTATGCTTTTTTCTAACCAAGTATGTATTTTAGCCCAGTATTTTTTTGCCTTTGGGCATGTCCACCACATATGATAATATGAACCTGGTATCTGATTACACTTCTGACATTTAGCTAATACATAAATAAGCTTACATCTTGAAGGTGCTTCATTATATGGGTCATCTGAATACAAGATACATGTATTCATAGCAGTTTGGTTACCTTTCGGCAGCATTTCCATGCTTATCACCTTTTTGGTTTCGGGATATAGTCAGGTCAATGATGGTTTGTGCTCTACTAACTTCTTGACTTACTGTATCACCACATATGTCAGATCAGTGACCTAAAAGCTTCCACCAGAAGTAGATTTCAGTGCTATAATATTAGTAGGAATGCCAGTTTTCCCATGTCTTAAAACCTTTAGGAGTGGCTCTTCTCAAATTAAATACTGAAAAATTAAAGAAGAGACTTTTTCTGTTATTTTGTAGAATTCTCCTGTATCATTGTGCAACAGACGCTGATCTTTAAAATCACTTTGAGGTCAAACATTTTAAGTTGTTGATATGCTCTATTTTATTTTCATGTCTTCCTAATGGAACTTTTTACAGTATGCCGGTAGTATTTCATTCTTTCAATGTTGGTTATTGCTGTTAATATAACTGCCCGTATTCTAATGTCTTTTGATGAAGGAGTCCTTTATAAATTTCTAAATGTCAAACATATTAA
The DNA here is from genome assembly GCA_032467955.1 of Pseudoxenodon macrops. Taxonomy (NCBI): domain Eukaryota; kingdom Metazoa; phylum Chordata; class Lepidosauria; order Squamata; family Pseudoxenodontidae; genus Pseudoxenodon; species Pseudoxenodon macrops. Next base: position 178,120 of record JANHFT010003615.1, on the reverse strand, counting down.
TGTGTTTTCTCCAGTGCAATATATAGCCACATTTACAATTGCCATAGTTGCAACTATATGTGTGACTCTAGCTCGGGGGTGTCAAACTCGATTTCATTGATGGCCGCAACAGGGTTGCGTTTGACCTCAGGGGCCTGGGTGGGCGTGGCAGTAGTGGACGTGGCCAGCTCGGTGTCACTTGTGTCGGAAGGGCCTGTGGCACTTGGGCGAGGATGGGAGGGATCCATTTTCTCCAGCAGAGGAAGGCAAGACCAAGGAGAGGGCCAAACCCTTGGCCTCCAGAAAAACCTCACTGTCCCTCTCAGGCCACGTGGAGGATCCCCAAATGGCAGCACAGGCTGTCTAGAGTCCTAGGCAGTGGAGGGCAAGTACCCAGCCTGGCCATCAACCTCCCAGAGCACCAGGACTCCCATCGCCCAGCCCAGCCCAGCCCCGCTTCCCCAAGGGGGTGCCTGTCTGCACTTACCTCCTCCTTGAGGCTGCTGCTTGGCCAGGTTGCTCATAGTGTGTGCAGAAGGGCAAAGTGTGTGGGTCAGAGGGAGGCCCACTCCCTCTCCGTGTGAGGAGACCCAGCTTTGGAACCAAAGCATCCTCAGCAAAAGGATGGGAGACCACCAGGAGAGGTCAGGAGGAGGAGACAAGGAGATGGCGAAAGGCCAGCAGGGCTGCTGATGGACAAATGCTAAGGCAGGACTTCCCTCAGACCCTCCTTCCCTCTCATTCTAACCCCTTTCCTTCCCTCCCTTCTTTCCTTTTCTCTTTTCTTCTT
>JANHFT010003615.1:83020-95224 GCA_032467955.1 Pseudoxenodon macrops | reverse complement strand
TGACTGCTCTTTAGAAGGCCAGATCCTGAAGATGAAACTCAAATACTTTAGCCACCTAATGAGAAGGAAGGACTCACAGGAGAAGAGCCTAATGCTGGGAAGGATTGAGGGCAAAAGAAGAAGGGGACAACAGAGAACAAGGTGGCTGGATGGACTCACTGAAGCAGTCGGACTGAGCTTAAATGGACTCCAGGGGATGGTAGAGAACAGGAAGGCCTGGAGGAACATTGTCCATCAGGTCGTGATGGGTCAGACATGACTTCGCAACTAAGAACAACAAAAAGGTTGTAACAGGCAATCTTTCCGTGGGAAACAGGTGAAAAGTATTTATTTGAGTGGCGCTAACAATGTGTATTTGTGATGCTTCAACAGTATCTTTTTTTTCTTTAGTCTGCTTCTGCTTTTGGAACTGCTTCCTCTTGTGATTAAAATAATTTAAATTATAAGAAAGTAGAATATTAAGAAGACCTGCCATGCATCCAGTGAATGCAAATTGGATTGTCTCTGTGTAATAAATCTGATGCACTTTGGTAAATTTTATCAAGAAGCAGCTGGCCCAATCCTGGGCATATTGACACTTGAGAATGCAACCGTTAAGACATACATGGGGTGTTCCTGAATTCTTCTGAGAGTTCTTACTTGCCTCCTGGAGGTATGTTAATGTACTTGAAGTTTACTGTCTGCTTCAACAGCAGATCGATACCGCAAAACGTGCAGTAGCCTTTAGTGAATATGGCAGCATGATTGGGCTATTGCAAGAGATCCTCAGTGGAGTGGAAAACTTTCCATTTGATGATGTTAAAACCCAACAAAACACAACAAATGAAGACAACATCACAGAAAGGGGAAATGTCACAGAGTCCTTCATGCTCTATTGCTTGCTTCCATTTGCGTCTCCAATGTTCTGCTTCTCACTCTCTGACTCACTGTTCTCCTTTGAAAGGCATACGAAAGCTACTTAATGCTCATTTGCTAGATATTCATCTTTTTACAAGTGACAGTCTGGTGGCAAATCTGAGTGGTGTTTTTTAGTCCAATTGGACAGTCAAGGCCCTGTCCTTTTCACACTTGTACAGTGTACCTGTTGGAGGTGATTGCAAGAGATCCTGGCACCCTTAGGATTTTTGCAATTGTCTGTCGTGGTCTTTCTTAACCCTTATCTGGACGATCTCTTCCAACAGGAAAAAAAAAATCCTCACAAGAATCTGTGGCACTTGATTCTACTACTGCTATTTCATCATCGGGGGGTGGGGGAATGGGGGATTTGTCCCATCTTAAGAGCAATGGGATCTCAACAAATCCAATTCTTTCCATGAAATTTCAGGGAGATTATATGTTTTGTGGTTAATCAAGCTCAGGATATCCCCACAGACAATTAATCATGAGCTTCTATTTAGACTTTAACCTATTATTGGTTTCAAATGATCATCTGGATAGCAACACATCTGGATAGCCTGATTTAGTAGGCACCCTAGTTTCCCAGAAATGTTGAGTCCATCTTGAGAAACGGAAGAGGGAGCAGAAGCTCTGTAAATCACTAGAGTTCCCACCTAGAGCTCCAGAGATATGGAGAATTCCTTGTGGAGACTCTTAGTAGGTTTGTTTTGTTTTTATGCCTTCAAGTCACTATTGACTCCAAATGATTGACTGGATTAGTCCCTGCAACTTTTTTGGAGATATTTCTAAAGTGGTTTACATTATCTCCTTTTAGGGCTGAGTGGGAATGACTGGCCCAATGTCATCTAGCAGGCTTCCTGCCTAAGACAGGACTAGTACTCGCAGTCTCCCATAATCACTGTATCAAACTGGGTCTCCTCTTAGTATGTATAGAAGCATACATGTGAAGCAAAGAACACCATTTGAAAAATATCTGAGATCAACCTTTTCTTATGGATAATTATTTCTGTGGAACAGCAAAAGTGATTTCCTGTTTTTTCTGTTACTATGGCAGTAACTTTGATTCATCTTTAATATTCTGACAATTCTACAAACATGCTTGGCAAAAAAAAAATGGTTTTACTGCCAGAGGAAAACATTTTTGTTGCTTTTCATAGTCCCCCAATAGACAACTTGGTTTCCTGGCCGTTCATTAAAGTCAGCAGGAAATGCCTTTTTCTCTCCTTCTCTGCTATCTTCTCATGAAATTGTTGTAAATGTGGGCAAAGACCTTGGTTGCAGCATCCAGAATGTGAGATTTTCTGCTCCAGGTTATCCATCTATCTCTTTCCCCCACCTCCACCCTCTACCCACCGGCGTTCCAAAATTGACTTTAACAAGTGGTTGCATTGTGATCTCTTTTGCTGTGTTCCTTTTTTTTTAAATACTGTAAGTGGGTTTTAAAAAGAAACAACAGTAGATGATATGGATCTCAAGCAGAGGTGGGTTCCTACCAGTTCTAACCGGTTCTTTAGAACCGGTAGTAACTCGGCGATGATATCACGGAGCCAGTTCCTTCAGTGTCTCCATGGGTGCAGCCATTTTGGATTTTGGTTCTGCGCATGTACAGAAGCTATTTTTTGATTGCTGCATGTGCTTCATGTGCGCTCGTGCGCTTCGTACGTGCGCTCGAGGCGCGACCCTGAGTGAAAAGGCAGCAAAACGATCCACAACCCACCCCTGATCTCAAGTACAAAAGCCAAATCAAAATCTCATACCTAATAGTAATCGTTTATTGTAGTACAAACAAGAATGCAAACTCTGCAAGTGAAAATAATGAAATCTATCCCAAATTTAATATTTGCTTCCACCAATTCCATTAAAGATAATCCAGTGAGATTGGCATTGCCAGTAAGCAAAATCTACAACTATATATCTCACCTTATGATTCTGTTGGTTGGTAAATAATGTAACATTCCTGGCCATTTAAAAAAATATTGAATTGATGGCTATATTAGCAAAAGGCACAAAATATACTGTATGTGTTCTGTGATTAAAGACAGAAAACAAGTTTATAAGGACAAGATTTATTATAGGCGCACTGTACTCTAACCCTTCATTTTGGTTGATTACACTCTAGTGGTTTTCTATATTATTTAAAAATATTTGTTCACAGGTAGTGCCTGTGGGTTTAGGACTGTTCAACCCACCCCATCCCCACGATCAATTGCACTTCTGGCTGCCAGCATTGGCAGTCAATTGGCTGGTGGCTAAGTGTCCTGGGGGGCTAAAGGCCGGAACAAACCGTATGTCGTCCAATAGGCTATGCCGAAGCATGTGGGGCGGAGGGGCTTGGGCCCATTGGCTGGAGCAAACAGCTAGGGGGCATGTCAGCTGAGGAGAAACATTAAGAGTGAATGGCTGGAGGTGGAACCCTGGTGGCAAAGCAGGCGTGGCCAAGGGTACGAGGCGAACAGTCTCATCTCAGTGCCTGGGAAGCCTGGAAATAGCAGAATGGGAAATCTTCCTCTGCTTTTGAAACTTCCAGCTTATGTTAAGAAGAATGGAAAGGATGCTGATATTGTTTTCACGGTACTTTTTCTGCTTAGTGCACATTGGTGGTCATAATTTTTCTCTAGCAACAGAAATAAAGAGTAGAGGGTTAATTGCACCAGATTCAAAATTGACTTATGCGATGGGTACATATCACAAAGCTACTTTGGTTGTAAAGCTATCATTTACTCATCCCTGCTCCATTCCAGGAATGACTTGCTTGTACCCGAGAATTCTGTCCTCGCCCACCATAGTAAAATGTGTTTCTGATAGTGCTTTCTTTCCTATGGCAAGCTTCTGTTATTTGTAGCTCAACTCAATACATTATAGTTTTCCTGTTGAGTTGATATTCCATTCTGATCTATCTGATGGGCGGGTAATATTGCATGAATATGCGCTAATGCATCTTAGGGCCATGTTTAATGCAACATTAGCCGTAGGAAAAGTTGTTTTATATGTCTGCTATCCAGCAGGACACCCTAGTTAAAGACCCTTAAAGATCCATGGGGCCTATATGTTTAAAAAAAGGAAAAGGAATAGTAGTATCTTTAATTTAATCCAATAGATTATCTATCAGATCCTCTAAAATATGTTTACTAAGATATATTCACAAGGTATGATAAAATAAAATCTAGACGGTGGCTATGACAGTGTAATTGAAGTCAAGAAGTGGTTGTGATAGGTAGACCCATATAAAAAATAGGGAATTTTTATTGCACTTTGATAGTCACTATCTTTGTATCATATCTTGCAGATATCCTTGCATTCGCTTACCAGTTGCCCATTACTACCGTGTTTCCCCAAAAATAAGACAGGGTCTTATATTCTTTTGACACCCCCCCCCAAATAAGCGCTTGGCCTTATTTTCAGGGAGGTCTTATTATTTTTGAGGTGGAGGAGGCGGCGAGCATGGTCACCTCATGGCTGCTGCTGTGTTTTACGGAGGCCTTATTTTTTGGGGGCGGCTTATTTTAGCGCATGACCTCAAAAGCCTGATTGGGCTTATTATCCGGGGAGGTTTTATTTTCAGGTAAACGGGGTATGATTTTCCCAATTCTTTGCTTTCTGTTATAAAAGGAACCCTCCCCAACGATATAAATGTTTCCACAGTATATCAGTATTCATTGTTCATAATAGTTTTAGATGCTTAGAGTGTTGTCTTTAAATCCATGGAGTTATTGGAAATTGAAGGAACAAATCAGTTCAGTTACCATATTGATCATATGTTTCTATAGAATAGAGACAGGATTATACATTTGTACCCCAAAAAGAAATTTTAAAAAAACTCCATTTTTACTTTTCTTTTAATAACCAACATGGGTGTTGAAACTGCAGAAAGATATGGTTTGTTGGATATGTGGTACCTGAAGCCATTATGATTTGTAATTTCCTCATAATGCTGGACCTGATGTGAAGTATTGTTAAAAGTTCAATGCTATATATTTTATTAAGATAGTAAATCATATAGGAATTATTAGAGGATATTAATAAATGTTTTGGATTGGCCCCTTTCAGGAAAAAAGGAAATGTTTTTAAAATATATGTAAATGTATCCTTCAGAAAAATGAAATCTGAAAAAATTACAGATAACTTTTAAAATGTATGTACAGAATATACTCTAACAGAGTGACTATTTTGAACATCATATTTTCATAATTTAAAGTTCTCACTTAAGGACATTATTAACAGTAAAAATAGCAATCATTGTGTCAAAAGAAATCTCTCCAATGAACCACAATTAAACTCAGCATTCAGAAACTGACTTAATTTTTTTAACAATATCAAGATTTCTCTTGTTTATTATTATTATTTTCTAATGTATTACATTAAGCTATATTAACCTACTGAATATTTGTTTGTGGTGCATTATTCATCAGTTGTTGTCTTTTTTTTTAAACTGCCAGAAATGAATTTTTATTGCTAAGAGGCATCTTTTTTTCCTTATTTAAATAAAGACATGTACATAAGAATGCTTCCAGTTCTATGATGTGATTGAAATCTCATGCATACTTCCTGATCTCCCATGTCATCTTGAACCACTAGATCTTCAAAATAACCCAAAATAAATAACAACTATACCATTTCCAACTCTCCGAGTCAGATAGATAGGCCTGATGTGTAAACACCTCTGTCTTCTCTTCCTAACCATTTCTGCTCTCTGTCTCTGTCTTCTAACTATCCTCCATCTTTCCAGATGCAGGACGCTATGGGCTATGAGTTACCCTGGGTGTACTTTGTCAGTCTGGTCATCTTTGGATCCTTTTTCGTTCTTAATCTGGTTCTTGGTGTGTTGAGCGGGTAAGCGGTTAGTTTTGGTGTTTTCTTCTCCTCATGCTGCAGGGCAAGACTCCAGGATCAGGATCCTTCCATGCCACCAAGCTTCGTAGCTTGTCCTAAACCCAGGCAAATAGTTTGTTTAATGAAAATTTGCATACCTGTCTAAGGGCAGTCACCTTACAGTAGGACTATATAATAATACCTCCATCAGGAAACTTTAAAAAATTGTGCATTCCTGCACACATGGCTCCTATTTCGCCTTGTCTTGATAAGTGACTCACTCAACGTTCAAATTCAGTGCTGGTGGCTGAGGTTCCCTTCAACTGGAGACTTGCAATGCACAGGAATTAACTTTTCTCACTAATTATCATTCCACTCTTCCAGGTCAATGATGCCATAGGAAGGGAGTGGCCCTGGATCTATTTTGTTACACTAATCATCATAGGCTCATTTTTTGTACTTAACTTGGTTCTCGGTGTACTTAGCGGGTAAGCAATAAAAAGGAAAAAAAAAAGGTTTTTCAATTGTTTTTGTTACTTATTTTCATTGCTTCTACACTGATGTTTCTATTCTTTGGGGTGGATATAAGTGTTGATTCAGCATCTACATTTCTTTTGATAATATCAATGCTCTTTGGCCAAATCCTATACGGTGGCACAGTAGTTAGAATGCAGTATTGTAGGCTGACAGGTGATACACATTCATGACAGTGGAACTAGTCACTAGAGAGAAATTAAATATATTCAGACTGAGGCTAGACCATCAACTTTGCATTAATTTAGATTCCTACATTGAGAAGGAATTTGGGCTCAATGTTGTAAATTAAAATGATATATCTGTGTATTCCATGTTTATATTTTATCAGTTGGAATATATTATTTGCTTTCTTAGCCCGACAGCCAAAAACTAGCAATACTGGAGGATCATTGTAAAATCAATTTGAAGTATAAAAGTGATAAATTAGGGTTTGATATAACAGTAATGTTGGAATACCAAGAGCACATAGATGCTAAGAGAAGAATTTGGTGTCATGGTTTAAAGTTGGTTTATGAAACCTGCCTTATTCATTTAGCTAAACCTGGCATCTGTCTTATTCCTGGTTTGTTTTTGTGTTTGTTCTCTTTTACAAATCCCGAAATTGCAATATAAATAGTACTTGAATAGTACTTAATAGTACTTGAAAATAAATATAGATTTATTCTCAGATTCCCATATAAAATTGTGGTACAGTGGCTTTCTCTCCAAACTCTTCTCTTATCCTCAGTCTTCACCCTACTTACACTCTACTTTCTGTGAAATAATCTCTATTCATGTCCTTATCGCCTGCTAATTGGATTATTGTAATGTAGTTTATTCAATACCTTTAAAACCATTGAAACTTCAGCTGATAAACAGTGCAACTGCACGTATGGTTTCAAGACAGAAACATTACTGCCGCATAACCAGAGGTGGTATTCAGCTGGTTCGGACCAATTCAGGTGAATTGGTAGTGGAAATTTTGAGTTAGTGCTCTCTCATAGAACTGGTAGGAAAAGATTTGGAATCCCACCACTGCGCATAACACCAGTACTGTAGCGGAGCACAAATACAGAGCACAAAGCAGCAATGCATTACTATCAAAACACCTCCCTTGGTTCCTAGGAAACATTCCTGCAAATAGATTGGCGAAATAGTTGGGTACCTCTGCTAGAGATTTGGATGTTGGCAAAAGACATGCAGATGAAACAAACCAGGAATTAACCAAATAAACTATGTTGCTTTATTTTCACCTGTACTATATAAGCTAAACACAATTTGGCCTCGTGCGATACACAAAGATGCAGGAAGGAATGGAAATTGAAATTATTTCACAAAATGCAAAACAAAAGAGAATTGTTTGTAGACACATTTTGATCACACATTGATACCCAGTTTATTACCATCATTAGAACATTTGAACACTATATTAGATGTTCCAGAATATCAAAGGTATCCTTTTGATATTAACATAATGGTTTTCCCATGTAAATTGCTCTGATGCAGAAACAAATATACAGAACCCCATATGTAGTAGATGGCAAATATCTGTTTTGCTGGATGTAAATTTCCATCAGTCTTGCAGGAACGCCAAGCAAATCAAACTATTTATATATATTTTTTAAACTCAGGTTCAGTCTTTGACTCTATAATTTAAAAGATTACAAGATATGTAAAATTAAAGCCAGAACAATAACTACCAGGTAGTAGATCTGATATTGTAATAAAGGAATCTGAAGTCTAATATCAATATTATTTCTAGTGTTGAGCATAAATCTTCTAACTATTATTTTTAAAAGACATTTTATATTGCAGGGCCAATACAGCCTAGGTTGCATTTTCTAATGGATAATACAGGGCAACATTACAAGAGATTGGACTCCACAGACATAAAAAATTAAATTAAATTTTCTTGGCTTAATTAAAAAAAAATCTCTAATACTGTTCACCTTACTTATTTGAAGAGCTGCTCAGGAAAAGGCACCAAAACTTGATTAGATTTTCTTATTGTCCACCTTTTCTTTACTGTACAAAAATGTGGGCTTTAGTAGACAAACTCTTATGGTTTCGCCATGTTTATAATTGGTCTATTTATTTTATTAGCAAAGGTCTTTCCTAATTAATTAATTCACTGAGATGCTTTGAATCCTAAGAATTAAATAAAGTATCTTGTAATGTTCTATTTTAGAATCCTGACAAAAATGGAACAAAAACCAAAGAATAGGACAGAGAACTTGAGACAGCAAATAGCTATAACATAAGAAACAAATCTACCTTATATTCCTAGTAATGTATTGAATATAGTATTGCACCAGGTGAAGGAGATTTTTAACAACAATAATAATATCTACATCTCAAGTTACAAAAGTAATTTGAGATGCAGCTCAGAGCTCACATTAGCAGTTTTACAACCTAGTAAAATATCTTGAGGAACCACAGTACTTAAATTAACATGAGCAGCTGAGTTATCATACCAAGAAACTTAATCTTTTAAGGGCAATTGAACTTATTCTCTTATCTTCTCTCTCTCTTTCTTTTTCTTTTTTTCTATTTCTCCCCTTTTTTTTCTTTTAATTTAATCCCCTCCTTCTCACCAGGGAGTTTTCTAAAGAGAGAGAGAAAGCAAAAGCTCGAGGTGACTTTCAGAAGCTAAGAGAGAAACAACAACTGGAGGAGGACCTAAAGGGATATCTAGACTGGATAACTCAGGCAGAAGATATAGATCCAGAAAATGAGGATGAAGGCATGGATGAGGAGAAACCCCGAAACAGTAAGAAACTTTCTCCTGTTTTCCTTTTTGCTCCTAGCCAGAGATGACTTCTGAAGGTGCTTAGCATTTTGAGACACATCATGAGCTGAAATACGTTGTTTTCCTTCCGAATCAAATATTGCTTAATAAAAATAGGTTGGGCAAGATTAAAAGTCAATATAAATACTATTGATTCCAAAAGATCATGTCTTTGCTTGGCATTGTGTATTGCAAAGGAAAACTGGTGTATCCTTTTTATTAGAGATGTGGTTTAAAATGTGCTTTGGGCTCCATAGGTTTACTGAACTGCAATTCATCCTTTTCCCTTTGCAATAATTATCTTGAATACTTCAAGCTGGTTCAGTCTTGTGCTGGCGTTTGTAACATTTCTGAAACATACTTTTGCCAACATGCTTCAGGCCAAATATAAAAGCAATACTATCTGTAAAGTAAAATGCAGTACCAGAATGGCCCTGCGAACTTAAATAGGTACCTAACATACTGTGTGCATTATGAGAATAATATATCTAGGATCAGAATCAAAATATCACTGGTATGATTTGTGAAATCATGTTATTAGAGAAATATCAGTTCCACTTCATGAACCTTGCTTTGCTATGGTGCCGGGGTGTCAAACTCGTGGCCTGTGGGCCAGATGCATCACATGCTGGCCACATCCACCCTCAGTTTAGCAAAGGGGGAAAAGGTTGTGAGGTGTCACATGACAACATGTCATCGCATGTTTGACACCCCTGCTATGAGGTAATATTGCTTTGAATGATGTCACTGTTCCAATCAGCACCACGGTGAATTGTTGTGGATTTTCTCAAGGTATTTTTGAATGTGCTCTATTACGTTTATTGTATATCAAGAATAAGCCAGAATATTGGGGGGGATTGATCAGTTATCTGACCTATTTTTGTATCAAAATTGAAGATATTCTTTGGTTGCCAGAAGCTAACATATTTTTAATTCGTATTCTGCTCTTCTACATGATGCTGCTGGAGGTGATTAGGAAAGGAACGACATGGTCCTTCTTTTGCCATGCAATGCTTAGAACAGTGAGGGCAAACCTTTTTGTCATCGTGTGTCAAAAGTGGGGGGAGCACAGGGGGGTGTCGCACGCACGTATACCAACACCCATAATGCAATGCCCTCCCTCCGCTCATGCGCGCACAACCACCCCTGCGCTCTCCCCACACACATGCACGTAGGCCTCACTCCGGTTGGGGCATTTGGCCATTTTTCACCCTCCCCAGGCATCAGGAAAGCCTCTTGAAGCCTGGGGAGGGTGAAAACAGCCTCCCCCTGTCCTCTGGAAGGGCAAAAATCAACTGCATGTGCTGGAGCTGACATAGGGCAACACCTCATGTGCCCTCAGATATGGCTCCGCGTGCCACCTGTGGCACGCGTGCCATTGGTTCACCATCATGGGCTTAGAAGAACATGCTTCAAGCAGCAACAAATATTGCTGCCTTGTCTTTCTATCTGTATGGTGATCTACTTTTTGGCAGAAGTTCAGAGGGTACTGTGTGGCACATTTAGATGAGTCCAAGATCGTGTTAAATAAATGAGTATTAAATAAGTAGCTATTTCTTTCAGAACATTTCACAATTTTGTCTTCTTGCTTGGGTATTGATGACTTGCATTTTGAGAGCTGTGATTCCTCCATTGATAATGTTTGTTGTATTGATTCACCGTGTCCAAGTCAAAGAGTGGCTGATTTTGCTTCCATCCGGACTCCCTTGTTGCACTGTATTTCACAGACCCTTGCTGTTGTCTGACCCTGAGCTTTGGATATATTTATAGAGTAACATGAGTTATTTTATGTAAACATTTTTGATGTGTGCTAAGTATGGTTTGTGTAAGTTTGTCTTTACTATATAATAAGATGTTGGGTTAGGGTTAGGTTAGGTTAGGTTAGGTTTTATTGTGGTCATTAACCTGCACTAGCTCTTCAAAATAGTAGTTGTGAGGATAAATTTGGGGAGGATAAAATTAATCATTGTCATAAAATCATTGGTGTAATATAGCAATAATACAGTGGTGAAATCCAATTTTTTTTACTACCAGTTCTGTGGGCGTGGAAGTGGTGTGGCTTGGTGGGCGTGGCTTGATGGTCGTGGCAGGGGAAGGATATTGCAAAATCCCCATTCCCACCCCATTCTGGAGCCAGCCAGAGGTGGTATTTTCCAGTTCTCCGAAGTACTCAAAATTTCCCCTAACGGTTCTCCAGAACCTGTTGGAACCTGCTGGATTTCACCCCTGCAATAATATGACATTATGACAATAGCCTTTATGAATTAATCATAAAAGGTATATTATATACTTTTAAAGCAATACTTCTAGTTTAGAAATTTCTCAGCTATACAGAGAATGACTATTCTAACAGAAAGGCAGAATTTGGGGGGGGAAATACAAATATGAAAAATTATTTTGCTATTATGTGTAATTAGAAATGTATGCAACATGACAATAATTAAGTTAAAAAGGAGAAAAAGTGGCTTTGCAATTTTTCTGACAACTCCAGGTTTTTTTTTTCCAATCAACTGAACAAATGCACACTGTATGAACTACAAACAGGAGGGGACTAACGTCCCAGGGAGTGAGATGTTGATTGGTTGATGATTTTGCCTTTTCTTTCAGACAACTGAGATCAAATTCATTTGTGAGCATTTAAAGAATGGGAAGATTTACAATTTGTTCATACTTCATAGGAAACGCTTGTGCAATCTCAAGTTTGATTTAGTTACTAGAATGCATTATCTCTACTTCAAAATCATGCAACTTTTTCAATTAAAAAGGGGAAATCAGCCCAGTTCCATAACATAGACATTAAGGTCACTATGTTTTTCAGTTTTATTGAAGATATAAAATACCTGCCAAGTCTAGGTAGTCCTTGACTTACAACCATTTGTTTAGCATCTGTTCTAAGTTATGGCAGCACTGGAAAAAGTGACTTATGACCGGTCCTCACATTTATGACCATAGAAGTCATATGTTCATGATCTAGATTAGGTGTGTAAATCCCTTGTTTCTCCATCCTTGTGGATACAGCATCCAGGTTCAGGATTGCTCCTTCTGCTGTCCAATAGGACTGAGTCTACAAGCTAGAAAACCACGCCTCCTCTTTGCCTTCCCGCTTTTTTCGACTCGGTCCGTCCTGGACAGACATGTTTAGAGCTCTCCCATTCTTGAATGCTTGTTAGATTTTGATTGGCATTTCCCCCCAA
>JANHFT010003615.1:62718-77256 GCA_032467955.1 Pseudoxenodon macrops | reverse complement strand
CCACCAAGCCACGCCTACCCAGCTGGTCATTAGGGCAGAGAACCGGTTGTTAAATTATTTGAATCCCACCACTGGGTAGTCCTCAATTTGTGGCCGCAATTTGAACCAGTATTTCCAGTGCTAAACAAGACAGTTGTTAAGTGAATCACAATGTTGATAAGCGAACCTGGCTTCCCCCATTGACTTAGTCGTCAAAGGTCAGCAGGGATGGTCGCACATGATGATCACATGTTCCTGGGACTCTGCAACCATCATAAATATACTCCTGTGGCCAAAATGTCCGGATTTGATCATGTGATAATGGGGATACTGTGTTGGTAAGTGTGAGGACCGGTCATAAGTCACTCTTTTCAGTACTGTTATAACTTCAATCTCTAAACGAATACGGTAGTTGTAAGTCAGGGACTACCTGTATTTAATTCTAAATGCTCCTAAATAAACCTGTCTCCTTTTTCACCATGTTATTACTTGTTCCAGCTGAACTTACGAAGACTGGCTAAGCTAGATTTCCGGAACTCAGACTATTGCTGCCTTAGGAAACTTTTATCAATGATTTCCTTGGGAAAATGCAGGGGTGGGCTTCAAAAATGTTAGCAAGGGGTTCTCTGCCTGGTTGCTGGGTGGGCATGGCCATGGTGGGTGTGGCCTAGCTGGCCTCCTGAACCATGACGGGGGGACTTTTTGCCTCCCTGGGCTCTGGAGGCTTTCCTTGAACCTCCAGAAGGGTGAAAAGAGCCTCCGCAGGCTCCGGAGGGCCTCTGAAGTCCCTGAACTTCCAGTAGGCCCATTTTTTTGCCCTCCCCGAGCCTCTGTGTGCGCCTTGCACTTACCTGTATCCAAAACAGGTGGTGTGGGACTCCTGGGAGGGGAGGGGTGGGCGTCCTAAATTAGTGTAAGAAAGCATGCTGTTGGATTAGACTAAAGGAGCCTGCTGTCTTGAATTTTGCAATTCTACATTTCAGCATCTGTGACTTCAGTTTAATAGCCTGGTATTTCTGGCGTTTCCTCAGTCCAGGTGGAAGGAGATGTTGTTAGATAAGGACTGTGCCCTCTGTTACAATGTTTTATTTCCCATGTGCCTTTGTTTTCATTTTGTGTCTTTAATTCCCACCATGAAAGATAGAGGTGGCTGTCCTACATGTAAGCTGAGTTCCTTATTTCTTTTTCTTTTGATTGTCCCTGGCTGCATGTTCTCTGTTGATGTCTTGTTCCTGGTACTTGACCATCTTGTCTGTGAAAGGAAACACTCCAGCTGATAAGAAGAAAGGAAAGTTTGCTTGGTTTAGTCACTCCACAGAAACTCATGGTAATGTTCCAATGTTCTCTGTGTTCATCCTCTCTGTATACGTGAGTGTTTTTTCTCTGTTGTAGTAGCTGTGCAGTCTTTTGGTGCATGTGTCTGTTGTTTCTGTTGCTTTTGCGACGTCATGCTCTTGTGTTCGAAAGTGGAAATCTTCATTTACGATCCACATTTTGTTGGTTTTCTTCAGAATTGTATTGAAGATTATCAAGGTCATTTAAGCATCTGGAGACATTTTACCTGATGAATACTTCAAGATAATTCTATTCTGCATATCCTATGCTGTGCTGATTTTATTCAGCTTCTGAATGCAATATGACAGTAATTATTGTAAATCAGCTATGAGCAGTAATGGCTGGTGCTTTTTGAGGCTGGTGGGGTAGCTAACTACAAACAAATCCATGCTTAGTGAACCAGGTTTTAAAAAAAACAAACAGCTGAAGCAAATTGTAGGCTGAGCCAGAATCACAGAACGTACTTTCAATATCAGGTGCGATTAGACATTCAAATAAGCAGATACATTTTTGGAGGCAAGTAATTTCAATGCCATGATTGAAAAGGTAAGAGTTGGGAAGCTCTTCTTAAAATTATTTTGTATGTACAGTACAAATGCAGATCACAAGCATCATCCTTGGACATTCTGTTTATCGATTAGCTGGGTCCATATTGGCTCTTGGTAACTGAACAAGATCTTGTACATGCACCAGAGACATCAAGATGGCCTCCGCTGTTGTTTAGAGAATGGAGACGTTGGAGCACAAAACACAGAGGAACAAGAGAACAAAAGTGCACATGAATTAGCCTGCCCAGTCAGTCACTCCCAGAGTCAGAGGAATGAAGTACAAGTGGCGGGGAGGCTAACAAGAAGCAATAATATGACTACAAGTACTATGCTAATCTAGGGTAGTTCCTACTCTGTCATATCTTAAAATTTAAACTTAAAATCTTCATTCCCAACAGAATGGAAGCAAATAGCTGCTTTTTCTGAGAAGAACATGTATGCATTTACAGGAATTATTTTATTGCATTTATCATTGTGATACATTTTAAGGATATTAAAATGTTCATTTAAAAAATGATACTGTTGACAATGTTTTTAACTGCTGTAACTGTAACATAATAAGTAAGAACCAATGAGGGCTATAGCATCATTTGCCGGTTTGGCAATAGCCTTCCACAAGCCAAAGAAAGACAATTTTGTTCTCTTGTCTATTTGTTTCATTTATTTCCAATTTATTTATTTAATTAGATTAATGTATTGTTGGTCCTACTTTTATCTCTGATGTGGCAATAACTGTATAAATCTACCCCAGGTGAGTGAATACTAATTGAAATAAACCATGTTTACTGACAGATCTTTTCATAGTGAATGCTGTGAATTCTTCAGGTTTTATAAAACTTGGTCATTTGAGAAACTGCTAGATCATTTATCTATGCTCGCCAAGTCACTTCTGCATAGTTAGTTCATTGGCTATGATTTGTTTTATATATCTTATTCAGAGACATGGAAAATATTCGTTGAACTTAATGTTACTGAACCATCGATTTAGATTGATTATGGATTATTAAAGACCTTTGCAGTCTGGAGCTACTGCTGTTTAAAGCATTGAGGAGACCATGTTCAACCTTGTTAGCCCCAACTAAGGAAATAGAACAGTGTTTAACTGTTGAAAATTTCATAGTTAGCAGATGTGAGGATTCATGAATTTTGAACGTGAAGCCTTCTGAAATATAGTGCCTTAAGCACTTAGTAATGAAATTGAGGCTGGATAGATATCAACTAGAACTCAATGAGACCGAAGTAAGTAATCCTGTTATGTAAGTTGAATATAATAAGTCCATTCAGATTTGAAAACAGTATCACCCAAACTTAAATATGGGTGTTAATCAGAGGTAGGTTCCTAATGGTTCGGCCCGGTTCTACTGAACCATTAGTAACTTGGCAGCCTGGTTCGCTAGAACCATTAGTGACCCGGGCCTGCCACGCCCCCGAGCAGGTTCTTTTAGCAGCGCCATAGGCAGCGTCATCTTGGATTTTTTTTTTAAGCACTGCTCATGTGCGCGCGCCGCCGTAGCACGCCCCTGAGCAAACCGGCAGTAAGAAGATTTAGAACCCACCTCTAGTGTTAGTATGTTGTAACCAAAGGGCAAACGTAATGTGAAGTTAAACATGTGTTTGAAATAAAGGTTCATTCAGTGAATAATATTCTCTTCCCCCTTAAGCAATCTTCTCTCTTTTTTAGGAGCATCTCCTTTAAGCTTTACCATTTCTTCAGATGTGCAAGCAAGAGAAAACAATGGTTTCCTTTCTCTTGCTTATGGATGTATCTATCACAAAAAAATATTGGTTTGGCTGGCTAGAGAGAAGCAAAAACTGGCTTCTTTAGCTCTGGGTAATGCAACTGGGGTGTTTTTAAGCTGTTTTAAATACACTTCCTGAGGACCAGTTGTTAAAATGTCACATAGAACAGGAAAGAAAGAGTGTCCAGAAGGCATCTGCACAAGTTTTGAACTTTTCATGAACAAGGCAAGCCAAGCTCATGACAGGCCCATGCTGCAGGCTTTCCAGCCAGCCAACATATGCAGGCAGAGTGGGAGAAATAGGAACCTACAGCTTAGCTCTAATTGTATTGAAAATATTGGGACTTAATGAAGAATATAAGTCACTACTTCCTTCTTAATAGAATTTGATATGTGTAATTGTGCATTTATGGATGATAATTCTTCTAGATGTTTATATGTTCATCTGTCAATTTAGTGCAATAGAACTCTGGGGCCAAAATTGTATTACATCGGTCCAGTTTTAAGCAAAACTATAGTCAGCCCTTTCAAGATTGCGGCTGCTGTTCCTTAATTAGGAAAGACCGTTAGCCTTCTTTTCATTATCTATATTACCAGACCTTTACTATCCACACTCAAGGATCTCAAGCTATTTCTCTTTATACCTTTAATTTTCTGAGTAGTATCAAATTATCCAACCTTTTATGATTAAAAAAATACCATCTGGCTTAAGAGGAGTTCTTTGTGTGGACCTTCCCCCACCCCCCAAAAAAAGAAAACCACTGTACTTCTCAAGGATTTCAATTTCATTTTAGTTAAATGCTATTGTTTCAATCGAATTTCTGAGTGTGCAATATTAACATACTGTAATGAGAAATGTCAGTTCCATTTGAAAGTTTAGAAAGTCATGACACTGCAAAATTTGAGAACCCTGGTTTTATTGGTGCCGTTCATACTGTGCTTTTAAAATCTGTGTTGAAATAAGGCAACCTTTCTCTTACGTTTCATTGGTACATCCTGATGAGCAGAGGTGGGTTCCTACCGGTTCTATCCGGTTGTATAGAACCAGTAGTAACTCCGTGGTGATGTCATGGAGCCAGTTCCATCGGTGTCTCCGTGGGCGCTGCCATCTTGGATTTTGCTTCCGTGCGTGCGCAGAAGCTAGTTTTTAATTGCTGCGCGCGCTTCATGCGCATACACACAACACAACCCTGAACGAACTGGCAGCAAAAATATTCACAAACCACCGCTGCTAATGAGCAACTACTTTGATATTTCTCATTTTGAAGGGTTAGTGTGACAAATTGTTCACACTGGAACCTGTACTTGCCTAATTTAAATAATACCCTGGGCCCTGCACTGCAGCAGCATTGGGATAGGTAATCAAAAGAGCTACCATCTCATCTATTTGTTCTTTGAATTCTTTGTATGGACAGCCAAGAGAGAACCTCAACATAGTGATCAGTTGGCTGTTTGTTCAGCAGCGAGCTGCATTGGTTACCGGTCTGCTTCCAGGTGTAATTCAAGGGGTTGATGGTCACCTTTAAAGCCTTTCATGGAACGGGTCCAGATTACTTAAGGGACCATTTTACCCCACAGGGATTGGCCCGTCTCACTCATGCTGGCAGAGGAGGCATTCTGTGGGTCCCATCAGCCTGATTATTCCGGCTTGCAAGGTCCAGGAAGAGGGCCTTCTCTGCTCCTGCCTTCTAGAACATCTTGTCCCCACCCCCAATGTGAGGTTGGCCCCAACCCTCCTATCCTTTCATAATGGCGTAAAGACCAGCAAGTTGGCTTAGGGCCCCAGTGGGGGAACAACACAGTGGAAATGGTTGAACAAGTAACAACAGATCCCACTCTCCACACTCTGCTCCTGCCTTCCCCATGTGTCCTTAGGTTTTAATTTTGATTTCAAATATGTTTTATTTGTAAATGCATAAACATATTTTTATGACTGTAAAGACACCCAGAGTTACCCTAATGTAAGACAGACGGCCAATAGATGTTATAAATAAATAAATGAATAAATAAAATAAATAACTGATGGTCTTCCATTGGCCAACTGCTCGGCACTCTGCGATGCTATCTCCGCTCGCTCTTCTTTGGAAAAGTAGCAAGAAGCATTTGATCCAGTGATTAGAGGAAGAAAAGAGAAGAATACAGTATAACTTTATTGCAAGTGAAGAAAAAGTAGGCAGTAGTGTTTTGTTTCCTTGTCCTTTTTCGGTCGGTGGGGTGGAAGAAAGTGAACAAGAACTGAGCGAGCCAAGGAGGATAATCTTTGGAATAAATAGCACTTCCACCTTCGCTTGGCCTCTGCCAGTGTGTGATGTGGCAAATTGGATAATTGAACCCAGTTCTCTCCATCCTGTGTATATGGATGGAGGGATCCACTGATTGCCTCTTCAGTGATAAACTACCTGGCCTGCCCATGCAGAAGAGAGAAAAGAAGAGGCCGGTAGAAGTGATTGTTCAGTATTGCATGGACCACTATGGACCAAATCGCTTCTGTTTGGAGACAAGGATCAAGCAAGAACAGGTAGAATTAGTTTCTATGGGTAGTCCTTCACTTATGACCAGTTGCTTTGTGATCATTTGAAGTTACAATGGATCCTTCCCCAAAAGTACTTATGACTCAGATTCGAAGTTTTGACCGCTAGCCAGAGGTGGGTTCTGAATCTTCTTACTGCCAATTCGCTCAGGATCATACCTCGAGCTCATCCGCGGCAGTCAAAAACTAGCTTCTGCGCATGCGCAGAAGCAAAATCCAAGATGGTGGTGCCCATGGAGCCACCGACAGAACCGGCTCCGTGACATTACCGTGGAGTTACTACCTACTCTATAGAACCGGATAGAACAGGTAGGAACCCACCTCTGCCGCTAGCCCACTGCCCACAGCCCCATGATCGCATGTTGGGCTACATGTTGGGTACTCAGCAACCAGTCTGTATTTATGGCCCCTCGCAGTATCCGATGATCACATGACCACATTTTATGGCATTCTGCTGAGAATTGGCATTTACTTCCAGTTTTTGGCAAAAAAATACCCCATAGCAAACTGTGGGTTTGCTTTACGAATGCAACCTTTGCTTTATGATTGTGTTTTGCGTTTTGTGTTTTGTGTCTTGTTCACTTGCAATTGCTGCATTCATTTAATGACTGCTGGACAAAAAAAAAGGCTGTAAAATCTGGTCAGTCATGTGGCTGACGCATTTTATGACTATCAGGACGTAAGACCATAATGGGCAATCTCCATTATGGTTCTAAGTCAAAGATTACCTGTACTTTCGGTTCCTTGCATTTTTCCCTGTTTCACTCTGGAGCAGATGTTGAAGAAGGTATGAGAACTTCATGAGAGATTCTCTTACTCTTTTCTATTTCTGTTCCACGGCAGGAGAAAGGAGGACTTTAGTTTCTTTTTTTTCTTTCTTTTTTCCTTTTTTCTTTAAGCTTCTTTCCAGTCTTAAAAATCATATGGTTTTCTTTGGTGTTGAACGTATAAGTTTTCTTTGGAGTGGAGTGAATAAGATTTTGGCCTCCTTCAAGTATTACTTTGCTAAGTTTACTCTGTTGGTCACCCGTTAGTGAATGTTTTGACTATCACAGCAAAAATCTGCATTAACCTAGGATTTTCAAGTTAGTATGCATTATAAGAACTGATCGCTTTACAATCTAATGTCTAACGTGAAGTTTCTATATGACTGTGTCAGCAATTAATTTTAACAAGATTCTTTAAACTGAGCAAGGGGTGAAAATCAATGTTGTTTTGATCTATTAAACACAACCTGAAACCTTAACAAAATGTTCTTTATATCTCATTAAAGAGTCCATTGCCAATATTCTGTAACTATTATGAAAAAAAAGTAGCTGAGGTGTAGCAGGGAATGAGATCTAAAGAATGATGAAAGCCTTTGATAAGGATCTAGTAATGCTAGCTGTGTATTCATGTTACAGTGTGAGAAAATATTAAGAATTTGATGCATCTAAATTATTTAAATGACCAACTTAAAAAGAACTACAATAAGCACATAATTATGTTAAGATTTAAGACTTTTGATAAACATTGGAACATGTACTAGACTTTATCAAGAATAATATTTTTGTATTTTTGAGAGCTTTTTTTTTCTTTCATTATGTTTATAAAATACTTTCTCTTTAAAAATTATCATTCTTTATAAAATTAAGCTGCAGAGTGATAATATGCTGGGTGGAGAATAGCTGAGACCAACATGAACCTTATCTCTTAGTATTATAGTTTTGTGTGCTATTTGGTCCTTCAATATAATAACACCTGGCCTGTAATTTGTAAGATAGTTTATAAGATTCTTAAACACAAGCCAGTGCAGGGCATGATATGTGATGTGTTTCTCAAGTTCAGCCACTTTAAGACTTTAAGTGAATTTCAACTCCCAGAATTCCCCAGCCAGCCATGAAGTTCATCGTGTTAAAGTTACCAAGATTGAGAAACACTAGTCTAGTGGTTAAGACATTACAATTCTTCAATGCAACCTATACAATAAATCTGGCTGTGGAATTCTGGGAGTTGAAGTCCATCCATCTTAAAGTGACCGAGGTTGAGAGACACTGTATATGTGATTGGATGGTGGCCTTTATATCACTATTCAGCAGAAAAGATGCCAAAGGAATAGTTTGGCATAAGGTGCTGATATAGTTGAAGAAAAAGCTCATCATTGGGAAGGCTATATCCTTGCAACTCATAAGAGTCAACAATCAGATATTGTTGTCAACTATGCAACTGGACAGTGTGTTAAATACCCAAATCTGAAAATATACTGGTAGTCCTCAGTTACTAACCATTTGTTCAGCGACTATTTGAAGTTATGATGGCATTGAAAAAGCAGACGTTAAAGTTGTAGTCATCATGCAGTTGTCGTGTGACATTTTACTTTATAACCACATTGCTTAGCAAGAGAACTGATGTTGTAAGTTGAGTGCAGTCATGTGATATTTCACTTTACAACCACATTGCTTAGTGACAGAGTTGCTGGTCTCAATCGCGATTGGTAAATGAGGATTACCTATATGTGTATGTGTGCGTGCATATCTGTGCCTGCGTGTATGTCAGTGGTGGGTTGCTGTCGGTTCGGACTGGTTTGCCCGAACCGGTGGTGGAAATTTGCCCCCACTCGCTGAACCGGCAGCAACAGCCAGCTGACCATGCCCCCAAGGCAGTCCTCCGGTCACTGCTGCTTGAAAGCGGCTGGAAAAGAACCCTCTCCGCATGTGCAAAGGGTTTTTACCCGGATGCAACGGGGGTAAAAACACGCATTTCCGACACGACGCGAACCAGTAGAGAAGGTAAGAGGAACCCATGCCTGGTGTTTGTGTGTACATGTGTGTGTGCATACACACACACACACAAACACTGTATGTACAAACTGACAATTGACATTTGTTTCAGTATCTAGAGGTTTCAGGCCTTACCTGAGATTTCTATTTCAATCACGTAGGTCTAAATCTTAAAACTACATTCACTTGCTCGTGCTTCCTCTTCGTACTTAAATATGTGCCTTTCTGCTAAGCCGGTGCTTTTGCTGATAGTAAAGCTCATTTATGCAGGACGGACTAATTACCAACTACCTATTTCTTTTTCTTTCTTCTGACCCTTGCAGTGAGCATGCCCACCAGTGAGACAGAATCTGTGAACACCGACAATGTGGCTGGGGGCGATATTGAAGGAGAAAACTGCGGCACACGACTGGCGTGAGTTTGACTCTGTTTATATTATGCTGGTGTCCTCTTGATTCCAAGAGGGAGCCTGGATGATATTAAAGGGGGGAAAATATATATCAAAACTATCGTTGTCTGAAAGTGTTTCTTCCAAAAAAGAATGAAAGTGAATTTGGAGTGATTCACATTTTCTGTCAGACTCTTCCATAGAACATTATAAATGCATCAGAAAATTATTCCTGTGACTCTGCACAAAAGCAATATTCCGGTATCCGCTGTCCAGCATTTCTTAGGTTTATTTAAAAAAACTGACATTCATATTTATAGAAAGTGATATTAAGAAGAATTTCTCAAGACAGTTTCCTTGGCCATGTCTCACATTTGATCTGGACAAGGCTCCTTTCAGAAATTTCAGACTTCAAATTTCTCCCTTAGGAATAATAATACATTCAATCCCCGATTTACAATAGTTCATTTAGTGACCATTCAAAATTACAACAGAACTGTAAAAAGCGACTTAGGACAGTTTTTCACACTTACGACTGTTGCAGCAACCCCATGGTCATGTGATCAAAATTCAGGCGCTTGGCAACTGACTCATATTTTCAATGGTTGCAGTGTCCTGGGGTCATGTGATCACTTTTTTTTTTAACTTTGATAAGCAAAGACAAGGGAGAAGCTGGATTCACTTAACAACCATATTACTAGCTTACAGATAAAAGGAAAAGGTAAAAATTCCCCTCACACATATGTGCTAGTCCTTCCCGACTCTAGGTGTGTGTGTGCTCATCTCCGTTTCAAAGCCGAAGAGCCAGCACTGTCCGAAGATGTCTCCATGTGGGCGGCATAACTAAATGCCAAAGGCACACTGAACGCTGTTATCTTCCTACCAAAGGTGGTCCCTATTTTTCTACTTGCATTTTTACATGCTTTCAAACTGTTAGATTGGCAGAAGCTGGGACAAGTAACAGGAGCTAACCCCGTTACATGACACTAGGGATTCGAACCACTGAACTACCGACCTTTCGATTGACAAGCTCAGTGACTTAGCCACTGAGCCACCGCATCCCTAGCTTACAGATAAAGATAGCATAAAGTGTATTTGGTGAAGCATATTTTGTCCCAGATTAAGATTCCTTAGAAATAAATTATGTTTCATGTCAAATGTTCGCCATCCTAAGCAACTGAAACAAAATACAAATGTTGTCCTTTATACATCACATTTTCTATTTAATGCTAGCATAACACAACCTTAAGTATTTCTTCAAGTTATAAGTACATAAGTGGCCCTCTTTAGGTCAGAATTCTGTTTGTACCAAAACAATTGGAATAAAATCAGAGTTTGCTGTGATGGCGCCTCTGTTTAATGCTACTTCTGTAAATCAGACGTATTTAGAAAAACTCAGGCACTCACAGCGATCATACCTTGTGGTTGTACTTCTTGTGGTTTACAGTGTTCCTTAATTATCTCATAATGAGCAGTTTTACACAATCCCTTCAGGTGTTGAAAACCCAGACGAAAGGGAGGCACAGATCCTAAAATCTCATCTCAGTCTCTCTTTCTTGAATATGCACAGTAGTGGTTCATGAGTTTCTCACTGTGCACCCCTTCCTTGGGGTGAGAACCAGGATTGGCTTGGTTGAATGAGTGGCGAATTGGCTGTGGCAATTTAGCTGTGGCAAGTTATCCCATTCCGAAGCAGGGGAGGGATGTCCTTGGATGCTAATTGATATAAGTGTGTTGATTCCCTTCTGACTGGTAAGAATTGGACAAGGAACTAACAAGGTTGAATGGGGAAGGATGCCCCTGCCTGCTGGTAGGAGCAGCAAGGGAGGGGGGCTTTTGCATGTTGTGTATGTGAGAGTGTGGTGGTGTAGTGGGGAGATGGTTACTGGGTACCCTGTTGATGCTGAGAACTGGTAAGCTAAAGTTCCTTGGGTTGTGGATCCACAAAAATGTGGATTTTTATATATTTTTTCTAATCTCTGTTGTTTTTGTATCTGTTGTGTGCCACCCAGAGTCACCTTTGGTTAATTAGATAGATGATGGATGGATGGATGGATGGATGGATGGATGGATGGATGGACGATAGATAGTTGTTATACTTTTAAAACCATTGTCAGTTGAACCAGGGACTTCTGATGCTAGTTACTAGGATGGGGAAAGGCACAAAACAGATTGAATTAACTCCTTAGTTGTCATTTTTGTGGTTTTTATTTTGTCCCAAAATTCCATAGATCTTTTATATATTGTAGAAGGACAATTATGGTTGTCTATAATAGTCAAAAACCAGAAGGAGCCTGGGATATCCTTTTCAGGATGACAAATATCATGAAAAGTCATAACCTTTCATTCCGATGAAATGAACATATTCTCAAAAGCTTACACCTTTTAATAAAATGTGTTACCTTGGAAAGAATCCATCATATTCCCTTGGACACATCTTTTTAACAGGTTTCAAATAGAAATAAATTTTTTACATATAAATAGTCACTTGGAATAACTGCAGAAGATTGTCTGAAAAAACAATAATTGAGAAAGTGACAAAGATCATTTTGTAAAATAACTAGGAAGAAAGAGTTTATATGCAAAAATATAAACCATGGGAACAGAATTGTATTTTGAAGCCAAAAAGCCTGTAATCTCTTCCCAAATGAGATAAAAGCTAGCTTACATAAATGCTTTTCATCACGATTCAAAATAGTAGTTTTCAGTGACCCAGAGGTCAGTAAGAAAGCAAGATTTTCCCATGCACAGTGTCTGAAGAGGCATTTGCCTTATACAATCACTTGATTGTTACAGTACATATAAACTGGGCCACAAGTCTGGAGCAGTGCTATGTTAGGGGTTGTTTTCAGGTCCCTGGAATTAGACTGTTACAATATTCACGTCAACCTAATTAATTTGTCTGTTCTACATAGTTTAAATTATGTGCAGTCTACTATCCTACAGAGATGCTCAGCTATGTCCTGCGCTGAAATCTTGTTTGAGAATAATATATAAATACAGTATCGGAACTATTTTTTAAAAATGCTCACCGAGCTCAGCTTGCTTAGTTCTTCTGCAATAACACTTTGTCAGGAATTGTAACTTGCAAAGCTGTCTTTCTATGTGAGAAACCTTGAGGGCGGACCGGGGGGGAGGGATTCATAAATGCTGTGCCTTGAAAATCTTATCAATAATGCGACTACTCCATCAGAAGTAACCACCAAGCTTTCAGCATATTTTTTCTGGACAACTTATTTGATGCTTTTCTATCTGGTGGAAGAAGTCCTACTGAGACTCCCTTTGAACATCGGAGCCTGAAGCTGGCAATAAATAACTTTAAAGGACAGCTTGGATTGTCAAGCTTAACAGCCCCTTGATCAAAGAAAGTATTGTGGTTCTTCGAATCCCATTTGATTTTCAAATCAAAGTTTGCCTCTGTCACATGCACCTGATCTGAAAAAAGGTAGCAGTGGATTTTATTTATAAACCATGCTGTTAAGAGCATTGTTTGGGGAAATAAAACTCTTAAGGCTGCATTTACCACATTTAGATATTAGTAAAACAATGCACATTGTGCTATGAAAAGGAGCTCTCCCTAAGAGGATTCGATCCAAAATCTAAAATGATTTAAAAGCACTACTGCTTTTGGAGGAACTATTGACAATGTTAAGATCACCCTTCTCAGTTTTGTATGTGAAAAGACACAAATAGATGCGGTTGAAATGGAAGAAAGTTGCATCAATTTATTTTATGGGATAGACTTAATTAACTTTCTTAAAGGAATGTTCTTGACGTTGGCTGGATTATACCTTTATTTGGGAAATAATCAATGTAAACTAAATGAGATTATGTTCATGGTGAGCAAATCTTGGGCTTCTAAAATAAATGCGCTTTTACTTTTTAGAGTGAAAAGGACTCCTGACTAATTCTGTTTTGTTATTTAACACGATTGATTGCATTTAACTTTATGGATCTCAGAATTTCACTTGCTGGATTTGGAAGGAAAATTAATGAGAAATTAGTTCTCAGATTTAATCTCCTTATAGGGTATTATCAACAGCAATGGCTTTTATGAAGTATTCATGATACTGTAGCTTTGGTCCGGTTATTTCATTTTCATATTTTAATTCTGGTATCCAAGCATTCATAGCATGTGTTCACAAGCCCCCACATCATTTTAATAATTAAGTAAAAGTAGCTAAACTGCCCAACATCTTGCTGCATAACCAAGATTTCTGCACTTTTGTGTAAGATTTTACAAAACGTTGTCCTTTAAAAAAGGCATTTATTTACTTAACTAATTTTTTTAATTAATGATAAAGAACACTATAGTGCAGTGGTGTCCCCTGACATAAAATATTGCTAATCCTTGCTATTCAGTATAAAATGGTCCTTCAAGGATTTGCAGAGACCAAAGTCCTCTGATTAAGGAAACCATAATATTTGAGATGCATTGGGACTTTCTTGGATTCCCCAAGACATCATGTCCTTTAACTTTTCCTCACCCCTTTTTGGCCACTAACCAAACCTGTGGTGGGAAACATATTATGGATTGTTCTCATAACCGTAGCATTATTAGCTTAACAATGCTCTTCGTGTTTGCTTACTTTTAAATCAACCATGAAGACACTCCCGAGATGACCAGATAAAAAAGACTAGGACTAGGCAAAACTTTGGATTCAATCTGTAGCCCCCTAATCTCAGGAAAAGATGTTTCACACGCCAAAAGCAGTTATTTCTGAAGGGGTGCTCAGACCATTCTGATTGAATAGAATAGAATTGGAAGGGACCTTGGAGGTATTCTAATCCAACCCTCTGCTTAGGCAGGAAACTTCAGACAAATGGTTATCCAACATCTTCTTAAAAACTTCCAGTGTTGGAGCACCCACAACTTCTGGAGGCAACTTGTTCCACTGATTAATTGTTCTAACTGTCAGGAGATTTCTCCTTAGTTCTAGGTTGCTTCTCCCCTTGATTCCACCCATTGCTTCTTGTCTTACCCTCGGGTGCTTTGGAGAATAGTTTGATTCCCTCTTCTTTGTTGCAGCCCCTAAGATATTGGAACACTGCTATCATGTCACCCCTAGACCTTATTTTCATTAAACTAGACATACCCAGTTCTTCATATGTTTTAGCTTCCAGTCTCCTAATCATCTTTGTTGCTCTTCTCTGCACTCTTTCTAGAGTCTCAACCAAAGTGGGTTCCTAATGGTTCGGTCCGGTTCTACCAAACTGTTAGTAACTTACTGGTACGGTTCAGTAGAACTGTTAGTAACCT